>WSYH01000393.1:0-25273 GCA_036426205.1 Ascaphus truei
CGCGGCACACGGTATTTACACCCCGCGGCACACGGTATTTACACCCCACAGGTGAAGACAAGTGGAGATTTTCCGTCTCCTGGATTGAACTACATGCAACGGAGGTCTATCTTTATGTGAGTAAATCTTTATTCTATGATGATGAGCTTTCCTGATTGCCACATCATGGCTAAGAGGTAATAATTGCGCTGGGATCTACATACTCTATATAGAGTTAACACCTTGTTAAGCGCTATCCTGTATATACTCACAAGGAGTTTTCTGTCACATGGACACTTGTTTAAGGGTGTAACTCATTAACCCATATTGTTATTGGAAAGACAATGAACTACAAGCAACTCATTTCTTTCCATTGTATTTCCCATACCCGCAACATAGAGCCCCAGTTCTCCCTATTGTAGGGAAACTCTCTGCGTGTTATATCTCTGCGTGCTATTATATCTCTCTGCGTGCTATTATATCTCTCTGCGTTCTATCTCTCTGCGTGCTTTATATCTCTCTGCGTGCTATTATTCTCTCGTGCTTTATATCTGCTCCTGCGCGTATTATATCTCTCTGCTGTGCGATTATATCTCTCTGTCTGCTATTATAATCTCTCTGCGGTCTATATATCTCTCTGGGGTTATTATATCCTACCTGCCTGCGTGTATTTATCTACTACCTGCGTGTTATTGTATCTACCTGCGTGCTATTATATCTCTCTGTGTGCTATTATATCTCTCTGCGCGCTATTATATCTCTCTGCGTGCTATTATATCTACCTGCGTGTTATTGTATCTCTCTGCGTGTTATTATATCTCTCTTGGCGTATATCTACCGGGCGTGTTATTGTATCTCTCTGCATGTTATTTATTCTCTCTGCGTATTATACTCTCCTATCTCTCTGCGTGCTATTATATCTCTCTGCGTGTTATATTTCTCTGCTTGTTATATTGCTCTGCGTGTTATTATATCTCTCAGCGTGTTATTATACCTCTCTGCGTGTTAATATACCTCTGTGCGTGTTAATATATCTCTGCGTGTTAATATATCTCTCTGCGTGTTAATATATCTCTCTGCGTGTTATTACAGTATACTGTATCTCTCTGCGTGTTATATCTCTTTGTGTGCTATTGCTGTATGTTATTATTGCTCTGCGTGCTATTATATCTCTGCGTGCTACTGTATTGCTTTGCAATGCCTTGCAGAGCCCTATGTAAACGAATGGGGTTAATGTAAATCAAAATTTAGCACCATGAAGGTTTCAACCTGAACAAAGCAATATTTTAAATCGTCAATAATATAGTCATTTACTGGGTATGTTATAGGGGGGGAAAGATTGTATTTGTTTTTTCAAAAGAAAGAGTGTCTTTATTTAACATGATGTTGAAATATCATAAAAATGTTAAATAAATGTTACCCAATTACATGTTTAGAGAGCAGAAAATGAGATTGGCATAATATGTTCTTAATGATGTTCTCATTATTACAAATCTGTACACAGATACACACAGCCCACCACAAACGCACACATTACCACACTGATACACACAGTCCTACCACATATACACTGTATACACATTAACACACTGATACACACAGTCCTATCACATACACCCATTAACACACAGTTTTACTACATACACACATTTACACACTGCCACACACACACTGCTACACAGGCACACAAACCTACCACATACAGTACACACACTGATACACATACAGACACACATTACCACACTGATAAACATACATACTGATACACATAGTCCTACCACATAAACACACAAACACATTACCATACTGATACACACATACTGATAAATCCACACACTGACACACTCTCCTACCACACAGACACACATTCAGACACATTACCACACTGATGTGCACAGTCCCACCATACACGGATACACGTACAGACACATTACCACACCGATACACACACACACACTGATATACACAATCCTACCATAAACACACAGATACACACACACACACACACACACATTGATACAGTACACAAACACTGAGACACACAGTCCTACCACATACATACACCCTGATGCACATACAGACACACACATTACCACTGATAAACATACATACTGGCATCATGTAAATACTCCACAAGGAGTTTTCTGTCAACTTGGACACTTGTTTAAGGGTGTAACTCATTAACCCATATTGTATTGGAAAGACAATGAACTACAAGCAACTCATTTCTTCCATGTTTTCCCATACCCGACAACATAGAGCCCCAGTTCTCCCTATTGTAGGGAAACTCTCTGCGTGTTATATCTCTGCGTGCTATTATATCTCTCTGCGTGCATTATATCTCTCTGCGTGCTATTATATCTCTCTGCGGTTATATCTCTCTGCGTGCTCGTTATATCTCTCTGCGTGCTATTATATCTCTCTGCGTGTATTTATATCCTTGCGCGTATATATCTCCTCTGTGGTTGCCCTATTATCTCTCTATTGTGTGCTATTATATCTCTCTGCAAGATGCTATATCTCCTCTGCGTGTTATCTATATCTACCTGCGGTATTATATCTACCTGCGTGTTATTGTATCTACCTGCGTGTTATATTTCGTCTATTTATCTCTCTCGCGCTGTATATCTCTGCGGCTATTATATCTACCTGCGTGTTATTGTATCTCTCTGCGTGTTATATATCTCTCTGGTGCTATTATATCACCTGTGTTATTGTTATCTCTCTGCATGTTTTATCTCTCTGCGTGCTATTATATCTCTCTGCGGTGCTATTTTTATATCTCTCTATATCTCTTGCGTGTTTATTCTCTGCTTGTTATATTGCTCTGTGTTATTTATATCTCTCAGCGTGTTTATTATATCTCTCATTCTGCGTGTTAATATACCTCTGCGTTTAATATATCTCGGTGTTATTATATCTATGCGTGGAATTATCTCTCTGCGTGTTATTACAGTATACTGTATCTCTCTGCGTGTTATATCTCTTTGTGTGCTATTGCTGTATGTTATTATTGCTCTGGCGTGCTATTATATCGTCTGCGTGCTACTGTATTGCTTTGCAATGCCTTGCAGAGCCCTATTAACGAATGGGGTGGGTTATGTAAATCAAAATTTAGCACCATGAAGGTTTCAACCTGAACAAAGCAGCAATATTTTAAATCGTCAATAATATAGTCATGTACTGGGGTATGTTATAGGGGGGGAAGAATTGTATTTGTTTTTTTAAAAAAGAGTGTCTTTATTAACATATGTTGAAATATCATAAAAATGTTAAATAAAATGTTACCCCAATTACATGTTTAGAGAGCAGAAAATGAGATTGGCATAATATGTTCTTAATGATGTTCTCATTATTACAAATCTGTACACAATACACACACCCCCCCACAACGCACACATTACCACACCTGATACACACAGTCCTACCACATATACACTGTATTACACATTAACACACTGATACACACAGTCCTATCACATACACCCATTAACACACAGTTTTACTACATACACACATTTACAACACTGCCACACACACACTGCTACACAGCACACAAACCTACCACATACAGTACACACACTGATACACATACAGACACACATTACCACACTGATAAACATACATACTGATACACATAGTCCTACCAAAAAACACAAAACACTATTACCATACTGATACACACACATACTGATAAATCCACACACTGACACACTTCCTACCACACAGACACACATTCCGACACATTACCACACTGATGTGCACAGTCCCACCATACACGGATACATATACAGACACATTACCACACCGTACACACACACCAATGATATACACAATCCTACCATAACACACAGATAACACACACACACACACACACACATTGATACAGTACACAAACACTGAGACACCACAGTCCTACCACATACATTAAACCCTGAATGCACATACAGAAACACAGACACACACATTACCACTGATAAACATACATACTGATACACATAATCCTACCACATACACACACACACTGATACACAAACACTGAGACACACAATCCTACCACATACATACACACTGATGCACATACAGACACACACATTACCACTGATAAACATACATACTGGCATCATGTAAATACTCCACAAGGAGTTTTCTGTCAACCTGGACACTTGTTTAAGGGTGTAACTCATTAACCCATATTGTATTGGAAAGACAATGAACTACAAGCAACTCATTTCTTCCATGTTTTCCCATACCCGACAACATAGAGCCCCAGTTCTCCCTATTGTAGGGAAACTCTCTGCGTGTTATATCTCTGCGTGCTATTATATCTCTCTGCGTGCTATTATATCTCTCTGCGTGCTATTATATCTCTCTGCGTGTTATATCTCTCTGCGTGCTATTATATCTCTCTGCGTGCTATTATATCTCTCTGCGTGATATTTATATCCTTGCGCGCTATATATCTCCTCTGTCGGCTGCCCTATTATATCTCTCTGTGTGCTATTATATCTCTCTGCGCGCTATTATATCTCTCTGCGTGTTATTATATCTACCTGCGTGCTATTATATCTACCTGCGTGTTATTGTATCTACCTGCGTGTTATATTTCGTCTATTTATCTCTCTCGCGCTGTATATCTCTGCGGCTATTATATCTACCTGCGTGTTATTGTATCTCTCTGCGTGTTATATATCTCTCTGGTGCTATTATATCACCTGTGTTATTGTTATCTCTCTGCATGTTTTATCTCTCTGCGTGCTATTATATCTCTCTGCGGTGCTATTTTTATATCTCTCTATATCTCTTGCGTGTTTATTCTCTGCTTGTTATATTGCTCTGTGTTATTTATATCTCTCAGCGTGATTATTATATCTCTCATTGTGCGTGTTAATATACCTCTGCGTTTAATATATCTCGGTGTTATTATATCTATGCGTGGAATTATCTCTCTGCGTGTTATTACAGTATACTGTATCTCTCTGCGTGTTATATCTCTTTGTGTGCTATTGCTGTATGTTATTATTGCTCTGGCGTGCTATTATATCGTCTGCGTGCTACTGTATTGCTTTGCAATGCCTTGCAGAGCCCTATTAACGAATGGGGTGGGTTATGTAAATCAAAATTTAGCACCATGAAGGTTTCAACCTGAACAAAGCAGCAATATTTTAAATCGTCAATAATATAGTCATGTACTGGGGTATGTTATAGGGGGGGAAGAATTGTATTTGTTTTTTTAAAAAAGAGTGTCTTTATTAACATATGTTGAAATATCATAAAAATGTTAAATAAAATGTTACCCCAATTACATGTTTAGAGAGCAGAAAATGAGATTGGCATAATATGTTCTTAATGATGTTCTCATTATTACAAATCTGTACACAATACACACACCCCCCCACAACGCACACATTACCACACCTGATACACACAGTCCTACCACATATACACTGTATTACACATTAACACACTGATACACACAGTCCTATCACATACACCCATTAACACACAGTTTTACTACATACACACATTTACAACACTGCCACACACACACTGCTACACAGCACACAAACCTACCACATACAGTACACACACTGATACACATACAGACACACATTACCACACTGATAAAATACATACTGATACACATAGTCCTACCAAAAACACACAAAACACATATACCATACTGATACACAACATACTGTAAATCCACACACTGACACACTTCCTACCACACAGACACACATTCGACACATTACCACACTGATGTGCACAGTCCCACCATACACGGATACATATACAGACACATTACCACACCGTACACACACACCAACTGATATACACAATCCTACCATAACACACAGATACACACACACACACACACACACATTGATACAGTACACAAAACACTGAGACACACCAGTCCTACCACATACATAACCCTAATGCACATAACAGACAACCACACATTACACTGATAACATACATACTATAACATAATCCTAACCACATACACACACCCACATGATACACAAACACTGAGACACACATCTACCACAATCATACACACTGATGCACATACAGGGNNNACAGACACACACATTACCACTGATAAACATACATACTGATACACATAGACCTACCACATACACACACACAGATACACAAACATAGAGACACACAGTCCTACCACATACACACACATTACCACACGGATACGCACATACTGATACACACCGTCCTACCACAGTCACACTAACATACATAATGATGCACACAATTCTGTCCTATTTTGCTTGTACGGCGCAATGCAGCTGTTACTATAACAGAAACACACCTACATGTGCCAAAGAAAAACGACTCACCCATATATAAAGCGAAGAAAACTGCGCAGAAGAACAGCCGGCTCAGATTGTCCATCGCAGCTAATGTATAACCACCAACTAGTGAATGGAGAACCGGTTAGAGAAGTGTCTGCGTCTCCGAGGTCCGTCTTTGCAGCCTCGAGCGATCAGCATCCACAGCAAATAAGTGAATTACCAAGAATAATGGCGCTGTTATCGTCATCGTTCTCCTCCTCCCGGCGGAAAAAAAACAGCTGGGAAATAAGATCAGCAAACCCAGGCTCTGATGCTAGATGGGATCCTGGGCTGTCTAAATGCAGAGCCACTGTTCCTGATGTTACATGACTTACCCCCCGGCCAAGGGCAGGGCCCCTGTATTCCCAATAACCACACAACTTCTTGGGAGGAGAAAACCGTATACAGCTTTATTTCTATAACCATCTTTTAAAGAAGCAATCCTAGATGCAATTTTTTAAATATATAGAATTGAAGCAGGGGGTCTCTGGAACTGATCATCGTTAATTTCCGCTCCGGGGATCCCCTACATCTGGAGATACTAACCTCTGAAGTAGGTGCCGGCAGACGCTCTGGCTGAGCAAGCAAGTCTTTCAGGTTTGAAGCTCCAGCTAATTCAAAACAATTAATTGTAACGGCGCTTACTTAGTGAATAGTGTCCTATAATAGTAATAGTAATAAATGTAGTAATAGTAATAAATGTAAAATATGATATACTGCTGCGGCCGAGTTTATTTGAGCATTTGCCCGGTCTCGGCCGCAGCAGTAACCAGGCGCGCGCCGGGATGTGCCTGGCGCGCGCTGAAGCTGCGGAGGAGCGCCCTCCGATCGGGGCTTTCTCCCTCCGCTCGCCGGGTCCCCCGGAACCCCCTGCCGCCGTCCCCCACATCGCGGGACACCAGGGCTCCCTCGGGGAGCCCTGGACGCGCGTGCAGGGGGCGCAGGCACCCGATGACGCATGACCGCGCGTCGATGACGCGCGGCACGCCGAGGGAGTGCGGCTAGCATGCCGGGGCATCCCCAGGCTTGCGGAGCTAGCCGCACTCAAATAAAATGTGCCGCCTCTGTAATAAAGTGACATAAGAATATAATATTGTGAACTGTGATCAATTAGTGAATATATTATAATTAATTAAATCCACCACCCAGTGTGAGGTGCTAATTGAAAAGCTGCTCAAACCCCTTTTCAAAGACTGTTCTCTTAGTCTGTTGGATCCCAAAATTCTTCAAACGTTCAGGGGAGCGCCAGCGTTCACGTCACCGTCATGAAAGAAAACAACAGAAACAGCATGGTGTAGTACAATTCCAACCCGAATGGATACTGTATAAGTGAAAAATATTCCACTCGCACTTTCCTCCTTTTCATTAAAGCAGTACAGAGATACTCCTCTCTCTGAATGGAGCAATGGATCAGGAACTCCACATGTGTAAACCCCTTTGTTAATCTTTTCTTTCCATCCGTGGTTGGTATACCCAGGAAATAATGAAAAAATACTAATTGCGTAGTATATCTCAAATTGTATTAAAATGACAATAAAAGCATATAGATGTGCACTCACATTCAGTACATATTGGCAGTTTGTGGTACGAAATCCCGACTGTTGTTCAACCTATTCACTGGTACACACACTGTAGGGCTCACTTCCGCGTCTCAGCTCTCATCTACGTCACTTCCGGCTGAGTGAAGTTGAGGGCGGAAAGGCTGTGTGGAAAGATCTCCGGCTGCCAGGACTCCGCGTCACGAATTTGCAATGGATGAACACTGATTCAACGCGTTTCATCGGTACGACTTCTTCAGGAATAGGTTGAACAACAGTCGGGATTTTGTACCACGAACTGCCAATATGTACTGAATGTGAGTGCACATCTATATGCTTTTATTGTCATTTTAATACAATTTGAGATAAACTACGCAATTAGTATTTTTTTCATTATTTCCTGGGTATACCAACCACGGATGGAAAGAAAAGATTAACAAAGGGGTTTACACATGTGGAATCCTGATCCATTGCTCATTCAGAGAGAGGAGTATCTCTGTACTGCTTTAATGAAAAGGAGGAAAGTGCGAGTGGAATATTTGACGGTGGGTGAATGACAGTGGGTGGGTGGGTGAATGACAGTGGGTGGGAGAATGACAGTGGGTGGGTGGGAGAATGACAGTGGGTGGGTGGGAGAATGACAGTGGGTGGGTGGGTGAATGACAGTGGGTGGTTGGGTGGGTGGGCGAATGACAGTGGGTGGGTGGATGGGTGGGCGAATGACGATTGGTGGATGGGTGACAGTGGGTGGGTGACAGTGACTGGGTGACAGTGACTGGGTGACAGTGAGTGACTGAGACAGCGTGACAGTGACTGTGGGTGACAGACAGTGACTGCGGGTGACAGTGACTGCGGGTGACAGACGGTGACTGTGGGTGACAGTGACTGCGGGTGACAGACGGTGACTGTGGGTGACAGCCGGTGACTGTGGGTGACAGTCAGTGACTGTGGGTGACAGACAGTGACTGTGGGTGACAGACAGTGACTGTGGGTGACGGTGGGTGACTTATCCCCCACCATCCCCATATATATTAAATATCCCACCACCTGCCCAATTCATAAAAAATATACCCCTACCACCCCCATATTAAATATACCCCTACCACCCCCATATATATTATATATATCCCCACCACCCCCATATATATTAAATATACCCCCACCTCCACAATACATATAAAATATACCCCCCACCACCCCCATACATATAAAAATATACCCCCACCACCCCAATATATATATCAAATATACCCCCACCACCCCAATACATATAAAATAAACCCCCACCACCCCAATATATATATATATATATATATATATAAAATATACCCCCACCACCCCAATACATATAAAATATACCCCCACCACCCCAATATATATCAAATATACCCCCACCACCCCAATACATATAAAATACTCCTACCACCCCAATACATATAAAATATACCCCCACCACCCCATACATATTAAATATACTCCTACCACCCCCATATATATTAAATATACTCCTACCACCCCCATATATATTAAATATACTCCTACCACCCCCAACATATAAAATATACCCCCACCTCCCCCATACATATTAAATATACCCCCACCACCCCCATATATATTAAATATACCCCTACCACCCCCATATATATTAAATATACTCCTACCACCCCCATATATATATATATATTAAATATAATCCTACCACCCCAATACATATTAAAATATACCCCCACCTCCCCCATACTATTATATTATATATATATTATATATATATATCTAGATAGATAATAGATATAAATTACCCCCCCTTCCCCCTAGATAAAAAATACACCCCCACCTCCCCCCACATTGTCCTTACCCTATCTCCTGCAGGACACAGTCAGCACCGGAACATGTATCTGGCCCACCGGGGTGTGGGCTCTGCCCCTGCTGTCCTCTGGTTGGCTGTCCTCTCCTCCAATCAGGGACAGCACACCAGTCCTCCTTGCTCTGCCCAGCCACCGTCCCGGCCCGCTCTTTCACTGCCTCCGCTCTCTCAGCACTTAACGCTCGCCGGACACCTGGCAACCCTATGGTGGGCACGCGTGGGGCACCCCTATGCTGTGGGGCCCCCGGGCAACTGCCCAGTTAGGTTAGCGCGGTGCGGGGGAAGTTAGGGGGCGGCCCCAGTCACTTCTACAGTAGCCCCGCCTCCTAAACTCCTGAAAAAGTCTGCTGGGGAGGATGAACACACATCGCCCAGCAGACTGCCGCCCGCCCTCGCGAACGCCCGCCCTCCAACTCCTGCCTCCGGCACCCTGAATGAGGCCTAAGGGCGAACCAGCCGCGGGACGTCATGGCCACGCCCCCGCAAACCCACAGCCACGCCCCTAACCGTCGCAAACCTTCCCTCAGACCGCCTATCGCGGTGTACCGCTATGCACGCGCCGCCCCCCCCCCCCGCCGGGCACGCGTGCCACAGTGAAAACTGGGGACTCGGCCTTAGGTTGGCGCGCGCGCAGGGGAATCCCATGGCATATCTCCTCTGTCCCACGTTGGGGGCCGAGGGGTGGGAGCAGGGGGGGATGAGCGGGCGGGCACACAGGCAGCAGGGCGGATGCCCTGCGCGGAAGAATCACCGCCATTTATTTAAAAAAAAAAAAAAACTTTTTACATTTTTTTTATTTTATTTTAACGGGCATGGCCGGGCCCCCCTGACTCACGGGGCCCGGGATGCCAGTGCCCTCTGTCCCCCCCTGTTGGCGGCCCTGGGAAGTCGCACAAATGACATCCCGGCTTCCTATTGGTCCGCCAGCCCGGGAAATATCTGCAGACATATTGTGAACCCTGGTAGCTGAGGAGAGTGGCTACTGGCACCTAGTTTGAAGGTAAGTATCTCCAGAAGCAGGGGGTCGATGAAGCTTAAATTAACAGGGTCAGCTTTGGAGACCCCCTGCTTCAACCCTATAAAAGAAATTACATTCGCAAAAAATATCCGCCCCTTGGATTGCCTCTTTAACATAACATGGTAAATATAAGAGTGTACCTCAACTAGAGACCCCACCAGCTTGCTCCATTATCATTAACTAAGAGCTCGAGGGATACCCTCAGCTCTCGCCCACATCACCACTCACTGCCCAAGGCTGCATGGCACCAAGCACACCATACGGAAGGTCACCACAATTCAGGCCCCCGAGTCAGGAATGGTACCACCTTCTCCAAATGTCCACTTATGAGGTCTGACCCCCTCACCACCAGGAGCCAATACTGACCGAGCACCCCCCCCCCCCTCGAATTTCATATTGTCACGCCTGTATGCCCGCAGACCTGGCAAGACCCCAATACTGAGGTGGGAACGGTATGACACCACACACCCACAGCAGTGGGAGCAAGCCCGGAGTGTGGTATAGCGTTGCTGGGCCTGTTGGAAAAGTGGTTAAGATACTTGCAACGTCTTGTAGGGTTAAACGTAAGAATGGTCGTGTCCGTGTGCCAATGTCCAGAGGTCCAGAGAGCAGGGTAGTCAAAGTTCAAAGCCAGGTCCAAGGATTCCAGAGGTCAGCAAAGTAGAGTTTCGTAGCAAGGTTCAAGGGGTACAGAGAGCAGGGTAGTCCAAGACAAGCAGGGGTCAAAGCCAGGGAAATCCAAAGTAACACACTAGCAGGATACAAGCAGGGACACAGAGGGAGCACAGCATAGGTCAGCACACACAGGGAAACAGGAACTATGCAGAGCGATGATAGAGAGGGCAGACAGGGATTATAAAGGGAGACACACCAATAGGAGAGAGGGGAGGAGCAGAGAGAGAAGTGGGAGACAACAAGGATAGGTCAGAGAGAGAAGGGGAGGAGACATAAGGATCAGAGAGCGAGATGGCCTGCAGGGAATGGGAGGAGGAGTCAGGAGAGTGACCGGGCTTAGAAGAGGAGTGTGTGCGCGCGCCCTCTGTAAGCTGAGGATGCGCGCGCCCAGGCTGCGTCACCAGGCGCGCAGAGCGCTGCGCCGCGGGCACCCCACACACACAGAACTAGTGACACACACACACAGAACCAGTGACACACACACACAAAGAGAGAGCCAGTAACACACACACACACAGAGAGAGCCAGTAACACACACACACACACAGAGAAAGAGAGAGAGAGAGACAGTGACACACACACACACACACAGAGAGAGCCAGTGACACACACACACACACACACACAGAGCCAGTGACACACACAGAGAGCCAGTGACACACACACACACACACACACACACACAGAACCACACACACACACACAGAACCAGTGACACGCACACACACACCATAACAGTGGCACGCACACACACACACACACACACACACACACCAGAACAGTGACACACACGACAGAGACAGTGACACACAACACCCACACAGACCAGGACCAAAAGACGTGACACACACACACACACACAGAACCAGTGACTACGCATACACCACACAAACACAGTGACACACCCCACACACCACACACACAGAACCAGTGACACACACCTCACACCACAGAAACCAGTGACACCACACCACACACACACAGAAACACTGACACACACACACACACACACACACACAGAACCAGTGAACACCCCCACCACAGGAACCATGACACACACACACACACACAGAACCAGATTGACACACACACAGAACCAGTGACACACAGACACACACACAAAACCAGTGACACGCACACAGAGCCAGAGCCGCACAGACACACAAACACACACACACAGAACCAGATACAGACAGACAGACTCACTCTGTGTCCTACCTTTCACTGTGGGAGCATGGTGGTGGGGGGTGGGGGGGGGGAAGCCATTTTGACTGGCAGCAGCACGCTCACTTCGGCTCTCACTGCTTGAGGCTCCGCTGTCACTAACCCCGCCCCCACCCTCTGCAGCCTAACCCCGCCCCCACGCACCCTCTGCAGTAAGGGCGGCCTCGCTCTCTCCCACCCTCCCCCTCAGTAAGACCGGCCTCCGCTCTCCTCTCTGCCTGCATTCTGTGCTCTCTGCTGCCCCCCCTGCTCTGATGGCCAAAACCGGAACAGCGACAAAAACCCGGGACATTTTAAAGAATGCGGGGCAGCCCGGACAGCCATTAAAAAAACGTGACTGTCCTGGCTAAACCGGGACAGCTGGTCACCCTAATAATAGTCAAACAACATGGCTGCTTAGACCTCAGTGCTGTTTGCATCAGACCCCCTTTTAATGTCCATTTTTCTCAATTCTCTCATATTTTTACTTCCCATCCATCCATTGCCGTTTAATGCCTTTGCAGCTACTGCAGGACATTGGGCACTATTGCTAAGCTTGCTTTCTACAAGCACTCCTAAATCCTTCTCCATCAAGGATTCCCTCAATTTATCCCCATTTAATTTGAAAGTCACCTGTTTATTATTGCTTCCCTAATGCATAACCTTACATTTATCTGTATTAAACCTCGTCTGCCATTTACCTGCCCACGTCTCCAGTATCTCCAAGTCCTTCTGGAGAGAAATTACATCCTGCTCTGATTCTATTACCTTACACAATTTAGTATCATCAGCAAAGATGGAGACTTTGATCTTGATGCCAACCTCAAGGTCATTAATAAACAAGCTAAAAAGCAGGGGTCCCAGTACCGATCCCTGAGGTACTCCACTCACGACCTTAGCCCAACCTGAAAAAGTTATATTTATGACAACCCTCTGTTGTCTATCCTTCAGCGAGTTTTCAATCCAGGTGCATATATTATTACTGAGTCCAATTTGCTTGATTTTGTACACCAACCTCTTGTGTGGAACTGTAACAGGGGAGTAATCCCTGTTCAAGTAATGTGCCTTTAATCTAGCAGTGTGGGGGTTAAATGCTGGTAGTCAACTAATAAACACCACCTGCCTGATCTAGTTTGCTTACAAAAGCCAGTCTGTTGAGACAGGAAGTGACTCCTTAGCTCTGAATGAGAGATGACCTTTGGAGACAGAGGAGTGTTTTTGAGTCTCCCAGGAGAGACTGACCAAGAGAACACACATCTCTGGAGCTGACCTGTCTTGAGCTCTGCCCAGCATAGCTGATTGCAAGACACCAAATAAGACTTCTAAACCTGGATGCTGATATTTTCTGTGCACGCACGGGTGCGGTTCCAGGAGAGCAGAGAAGCTTACTCTACAGCAAGAAACAGATAAGACTTTCATAACTAAGAGACTGCTTATATCTGCTTATTTCATGCTATATGTTAGGGGCTGGGAGAAATGCTTAACTAACAGAGATGTGAATTAATTGCATAGGATTTCACTAGAAATACTCCCAAGTGAATAGAAGCTTTGCCCCCCCACCCCCTGTGTTTGGATGATTTCCTGATGAAAAGAAAAAGGCACAATAAAGCCTATTATAATTTCACCTTATAAAGTCTCCAATTGTGTACCTCTGTGAACGTCCGTCTACATATGGTGTCAGAAGTGGGATTTGAACCCACGCCTCCATACAGAGACCAGAATTAAAGGGAAACCACACTGCACTGAAACTTACAAAACCACAGATGGACTCTTTGCCCCAATCCCAAGAGGAGAGACTGCTGACACAGCTAATCCTTTTTTGCCTATCACAAAGTGTAATACAGTGGCGACAGCCTTTATTCTAACTCGGCTAGCTCCGCGAATTTCAGATTATCCCTGTTATGTGCGGTTTTGTGTCGTTTTCGCCCGAAATGTATTGCGTTATTTTCGCGCCCGTGATTTAAGCATTTTATTCCCGCTGTCTGAAATTCTGCAATGCCGTGAAAAAACTCATGGGGGCGTTTGCCAGCTGTTTTGTCTTTTAAGTCTAATACCTTCGCGGTTCAACCTACGTCAGTACACAGTCTGTGCGTGCACGCGCAGTAATAGTAAAATTGCATATTTAATTTATTTTAAAGTACTGTACATGCATTTGCGTCCTGTGCTGCTGTACGGTATTGTACTGTATGTCTCATTTGGAAATTGTTGAAATGCATAGGTGTGTACAGTACTGTAGCAGTGTAAAGGGAACCCTCGCTACTGACATTGTTTGAGTAGCCCTTTTGGCAATATTGTATCTCCTTTCGCATGTCAGTGCTACACACTGTATCAAACATTTGGAAACCCTACACTGTATCATTCCATATACTGTACTTGCCTGCCCTGTTAGAGGGTATAGAGCTACAGTAGCCTAGAATTTATTTGGGATACATACTCCCTTTTGGTCTACCCATCTACCCTTCCTCCACCTTATTTTTAATTCGCCGCTAACATAGGATTTGGCTTCCAGGTTTCTGCTCATTCTTACTTAGCCGTGCTGGTTTGAAACGGCTTTCTCCGCCATTACGGTCAATGATAGGACCTTCCTCGCCGGTGTGACCCTTTCTCATCGCCATTACTGCTCGGACCCTGTTGGGGTCAAGTGAGAGGGTTCCTAACATCTGGGGGGCAAAATGAATTTTATTTCTAGGTGCCCTAGAACAGAAGTTCCCACGCCAATTGGCCGTGAACTTGACCGAGGCCCTAAGTAGTTCCCACGCCAATCGCGCGAATATAATTTAAAATAATCCGTTCTGTGGGTCTGAGCGGGTTGAAATTCGCCTGGTCATCAGGCGGAAGGACCCTTGCCATAGTGGCAAAATATCAGCCTTCCACGACCCCCGGAACCGGAGATACCAAAATACAGTTTAAAAGCACATTACCAAAGTGGCTTTTTTTTCTGCCATGCAAGTCAATGGCAGAAACCTAAACTTTAACATTACCCTGACTCCATTCTGTTGCCACGAGAGGGTCGCAATTTGCCATGAAATCCTGCCGCAACTAGGACTACATGGTGACCGAATCTGAGCCTTCTAGGTTGAATAGAACCGGAGTTGTGGGTTCCAGGTTTCTGCTCATTCTGACTTAGCCGGTTCCAAAGCTTTCTCTGCCATTACGCTCAATGATAGGACCCTCCTCGCCGGTGTGACCCTTTATCGCCGCCATTACTGGTCGGACCCTGTTGGGGTGAAGTGAGGGGGTTCCTAACATCTAGGGGCAAAATGAATTTTATCTCTAGATGCCCTAGAACAGAAGTTCCCACGCCAATTGCCCTAGTTCCCACGCCAATTGCGCGATCGTTGCTCTTTTTTTACAATGTTGCCGATCTTGTGGCTTTGCAGTCAGGCAGTAAAAAAACAGTGCAGCAAGCCTCGACATTTGTTACACTGTCAAAGGAGCAAATGGTAACAATGTGAGACAAATCAACATGTCCTTTTATTGGTGGAGTCAGTACAAAAACATTTATTTACAAATACTGTACAATGTTGAAACATTTAAAGTGCACAGCAATTCAAAACATCAACAGGTGTATGGTTTACTGCTATAGTACAGTACAGTACATGTGTGAAAACATTTGTCAGTCAGTATGGTTTACAGTCACATGTTTTAAATACAATACAGTACATTCTTTAATATCTTTAAAATATAAATATATAAACATAATTTAAAATAATCCGTTCTGTGGGTCTGAGCGGGTTGAGATTGCACCAGTACAGTCCTAGAGGGCAGCAAACAGGGCAGGTTTTCAGGGCAACCTTGAAAACTGTGCCTGTTTCCGGCCCTCATGGACTGGAGTCGTGCATGTCCTGTGTAAAAAAACACACAACAACGCGTTGCTCATTTTCTGCAGTTACTGTTGTCATTGTGTTTTTAATCCCTCCCTAGCCAAGCGTCAATCAGCTGAGTCACCCTATACTACCAACCCCCTCTCTCCACTGGGTCGTTAATCTTCTGCATATTGCCATTGTGTTCTTAATCCGCCCATAGCCGAGCTACAAAGACTCAGTGCGCCTGCGTCTAATCACACCATCCCCCCCAACCCTTAGAGGCCTGTTTTGTTAACGCTAACGCTTTGGAAAATCCCCTCTCGAATTTGAAATGTAAATTTGATTTGCACAGCACTGTGAGAATTGAGAGTAAACTGATATTTCATCAGGGTGTGAAAACATTTGTCAGTCAGTATGGTTTACAGTCACATGTTTTAAATACAATACAGTACATTCTTTAATATCTTTAAAATATAAATATATAAATATAATTTAAAATAATCCGTTCTGTGGGTCTGAGCGGGTTGAAATTTGCCTGGTCCTCAGGCGGAAGGACCCTTGCCATAGTGGCTAAATATCAGCCTTCCACGACCCCCGGAACCGGAGATACCAAAAGACAGTTTAAAAGCACATTACCAAAGTGGCTTTTTTTTCTGCCATGCAAGTCAATGGCAGAAACCTAAACTTTAACATTACCCTGACTCCGTTCTATTGCCACGAGAGGGTCGCAATTTGCCATGCAATCCTGCCGCAACTAGGACTACATGGTGACCGAATCTGAGCCCTCTAGGTTGAACAGAACCGGAGTTGTGGGTTCCAGGTTTCTGCTCATTCTGTCTTAGCCGTTTCAAAGCTTTCTCCGCCACACCCCCCACTCAAGCACCCCCCACACCCAATCACCCCACCCAATCACCCCACCCAATCACCCCACCCAATCTCCCCATTCACCCACCCAATCACCCCCCCAGTCTCTCACCCTGTCACTCACCCTCTGTCGCTCACCCTCTGTCGCTCACCCTCTCGCCCTCTCTCTCTGTCTCTCGCCCTCTCTCTCTGCCTCTCTGCCTCTCGCCCTCTCTCTCTACCTCTCGCCCTCTCTTTCTGCCTATCACCCTCTCTCTCTGCCTCTCACCCTCTCTTTCTGCCTCTCGCAGAGGGGGGGGCTCGAGGTTGCATGGTACAGATCTGTTATGGGGGTGAGTGTCAGGGGTCACTCACCCAGTCAGTCAGTCACCCAGTCAGTCAGTCACCCACCCAGTCAGTCAATTACCCAGTCAAGTCACCCAGTCAAGTCACCCAGTCAGTCAGTCAGTCACTCACTCACCCACCCAGTCAGTCACTCACCCACCCACCCAGTCAGTCCCCCAGTCAGTCCCCCAGTCAGTCACCCAGTCAGTCACTCACCCACCCAGTCAGTCAATCACCCAGTCAAGTCACCCAGTCAAGTCACCCAGTCAGTCAGTCAGTCACTCACCCAGTCAGTCACCCAGTCAGTCAGTCAGTCACCCAGTCAAGTCACCCACCCAGTCAGTCAGTCAGTCACCCAGTCAAGTCACCCACCCAGTCAGTCACTCACCCACCCAGTCAGTCAGTCACCCAGTCAGTCAGTCACCCAGTCAAGTCACCAAGTCACCCACCCAGTCAAGTCACCCACCCAGTCACCCAGTCAGTCACCCACCCAGTCACCCACCCACTCACCCAGTCAAGTCACCCAGTCAAGTCACTCACCCTGTCAAATCACTCACCCAGTCAAGTCACTCACCCAGTCAAGTCACTCACCCAGTCAAGTCACTCACCCAGTCAGTCACTCACCCAGTCAGTCAGTCACCCAGTCAGTCACCCAGTCAGTCAGTCACCCAGTCAGTCAGTCACCCACTCACCCAGTCAGTCAGTCACCCAGTCAGTCAGTCACCCAGTCAAACAAGTAGTCAGCGGTCTACACATAATAATGTATTGAGGTTTTGAAATAAATGAAAACTTGCTTTGTTCCAGATCTGACTAGAAAGCTTCTAACAGGATACCTCGGAATCGCCCCTAACTCAGAAGACGGGTAGGGAACGTCTGCACTCATGTGTTACTATGCAACAAGGAGTAATTGTAGTAAAGTAAAAATGTTATACAAAAAATAAACTTATGTCAAAAACTAATCTTATTAGTTCTTACTAAGAATTTATTACATTTGCAATGGGGCGGGGCTAGGAGCGAGGCTAGGGGGCGAGTAGATTTTTTGGGTCGGCGAGTAGATTTTTGGGTGATTTGTCGAACACTGCTTATTATCATATATGTTTTGTCAATTGGATGTAGCATTGGGCACCCGTGTCTTTTGTTGTATACATTTGCCACACCCAGTAGCTCTCCTTTTGACATAAATATATATTCATGATGTGCTGGGTGTGGGAGTTTGAGCTAGCTGGGAATGTGCTTGATTTTTAATTAGAAAGATCACCATCACAAATAAAATTTGTGTGACAAAAGACAAAGAAGTTTCACTTAAAATGCGCGTGCTCGGCACACACACCCTTGTTTTTACTTATTGTTTGTTGTCTCTTTTGAGCCTCATTTACATTTTTGGTGATTTTAAATAATTACCTTTTGGCTGTATAGTTTTAATAATTTGACACAATACCTCTGAACACGCACAGTGTTGCGTATTTCTCTATAAACTCTCGATGCGCTGTGTACATCTGTTATTTTCGTGCATGGTGAGTTCGCCTTAGGGCGTTCCTACACAGAGTGACTGGGAGTACCTCCACGCATCCAGCAGCAAGGGGCTTCTTTTACTTGACAACGCTTGACAGCACGAGCGCGGCATCTCTGCTTCCATCAACTCTCTGCATGTTAGTATATCGCACTCCGTTATTATATCTCTCTGCATGTTATTAAATCGCTCTGCGTGTTATTAAATCGCTCTGCGTGTTATTAAATCGCTCTGCGTGTTATTAAATTGTGTGTTATTATATCTCTCTGCATGTTATTATATCGCTGTGCATCTTATTATATCGCTCCGCCTGTTATTATATCTCTTTGCATGTTATTATATTGCTGTGTGTTATTATATCTCTCTGCGTGTTATTATATTGCTGTGTGTTATTATATCTCTCTGCGTGTTATTATATCTCTCTGTGTGTTATTATATCGCTCTGCGTGTTATAATATCGCTCTGCGTGTTATAATATCGCTCTGCGTGTTATAATATCGCTCTGCGTGTTATTATATCACTGTGCGTGTTATATCTCTGCATGTTTTTATATCGCTCTGCATGTTATTGTACAGTATCTTTCTGCATGTTATTATATCGCTCTGCGTGTTATTATATCTCTCTGCGTGTTATTATATCTCTCTGCGTGTTATAATATCGCTCTGCGTGTTATTATATCTCTCTGCGTGTTATTATATCGTTCTGCGTGTTATTATATCTCTGCGTGTTATATCGCTCTGCGTGTTATTATATCTCTCTGTGTGTTATTATATCGCTCTGCGTGCTATTATATCTCTCTGCGTGCTATTATATCTCTCTGCGTGCTATTATATCTCTCTGCGTGTTATTATATTGCTCTGCATGTTATTATATCTTTCTGCGTGTTATTATATCGCTCTGCGTGTTATTATATCTCTCGCATGTTTGTGATCTTTCTGTGTTATTATATGCTCTGCATGTTATTATATCGCTCTGCGTGTTATTATATTGCTCTGCATGTTATTATATCTCTGCGGGTTATTAAATCTCTCTGCGGGTTATTATATCTCTCTATGTGTTATTATATCGCTCTGCGTGCTATTATATCCTCTGATCTCTTGCGTGCTATTATATCTCTCTGCGTGTTATTATATTGCTCTGCATGTTATTATATCTTTCTGCGTGTTATTATATCGCTCTGCATGTTGTTATGTCTTTCTGTGTGTTATTATATTGCTCTGCATGTTATTATATCGCTCTGCGTGTTATTATATTGCTCTGCATGTTATTATATCTTTATATCGGTCGACGTTATTATATCGCTCTGCATGTTATTATATCTTTCTGCGTGTTATTATATCTTTCTGCGTGTTATTATATCTTTCTGCGTGTTATTATATCTTTCTGCGTGTTATTATATTTTCTGTGTTTATTATATTTTCTGCATGTTATTATATCTCTCTGTGTTATTATATATCTCTGTGTTATTATATTTGCTCTTCATGTTATTATATCTTTTCTGCGTGTTATTATATCTTTCTGCTTGTTATTATATCTTTCTGCGTGTTATTATATCTTTCTGCGTGTTATTATATCTTTCTGCGTGTTATTATATCTTTCTGTGTGTTATTATATCTTTCTGCATGTTATTATATCTCTCTGTGTTATTATATCTCTCTGTGTTATTATATATCTCTGTGTTTCATATTGCTCTGCATGTTATTATATCTCTCTGTGTTTTATCTTCTGTGTTAGTTATTATATATCTCTGTGTTATTTATCTCTCTGGCGTGTGATTATATCGCTCTGCGTGTTATTATATCTTTCTGCGTGTTATTATATCTTTCTGTGTGTTATTATATCTTTCTGCATGTTTATGATATCTCTCTGTGTTATTATATCTCTGCATGTTATTATATCTTTCTTCTTGCGTGTTATTATATCTTTCTGCGTGTTATTATATATCTCTGTTTTATTATATCTTTCTGTGTTATTATATCTTTCTGTGTGTTATTATATCTTGCGTGTGTTATTATATTCTTTCTGTGTGTTATTATATCTTTCTGTGTATTACGTGTATTATTATCTCGTGTTATTATATCTCTGCATGTTATCTATTCTTTATATCGGTTGCTGCTGCGTGTTTTATATCTCTGCGTGTTTATTATTCTTTTTATTTTCTTTATTGTCTGCGTGTTATTATATCTCTCTGTGTTATTATATATCTCTGTGTTATTATATCTTTCTGTGTGTTATTATATCTCTGCGTGTTATTATATCTCTCTGTGTTATTATATATCTCTGTGTTATTATATCTTTCTGTGTGTTATTATATCTTTCTGCGTGTTTTATATATCTCTGTGTTATTATAATCTTATTGCATGTTATTATATCTTTCTGCATGTTATTATATCTCTCTGCGTGTTATTATATATCTCTGTGTTATTATATCTTTCTGTGTGTATTATATCTCTGCGTGTTATTATATCTCTCTGTGTTATTATATATCTCTGTGTTATTATCTTTCTGTGTGTTATTATATCTTTCTGCGTGTTATTATATATCTCTGTGTTATTATATCTTTCTGCATGTTATTATATCTCTCTGCGTGTTATTATATATCTCTGTGTTATTATATCTCTGCATGTTATTACATCTCTCTGTGTTATTATATCGCTCTGGTGTTATTACATCGCTCTGCATTTTATTATAGTGCTCTGTATTGGTTGCTGGCCTCTCCATCAGTAAAAGGTTTAACTCTGTGTCACCCTATGCTTTTACTGTACCTCAGAGTACGACTGGTGCTGAAAGGTGGGGGCCTGAGTCCGTATGTCATGTTAGATAAAACACGTGTGTGGAGCAAGTGAGAGAACATAAAACTTGGATATATATACAGTGTGTGTGTGTGTGTGTGTGTGTGTGTGTGTGTTGTGTGTTGTGTGTGTGTGTGTGTGTGTGTGTGTGTGTGTGTGTGTGTGTGTGTGTGTGTGTGTGTGTGTGTGTGTGTGTGATTTGTGTGTTGTGTGTGTGTTGTTTTTAATGAGTTAACAATAACCTTGTGACCCTTATGAC
The DNA here is from genome assembly GCA_036426205.1 of Ascaphus truei. Classification (NCBI taxonomy): domain Eukaryota; kingdom Metazoa; phylum Chordata; class Amphibia; order Anura; family Ascaphidae; genus Ascaphus; species Ascaphus truei. Next base: position 22,189 of record WSYH01000393.1, read on the forward strand.
ATAGGATTACCACATACAAGTCACTGTACAAGTCTCCATTCAGTTCACATAAGCGCTGCGCATGTGTATGTGTTATACTCCTCCTAATAGGCCTCCCAAATCCTGGGTGGTCAGGCCTATACTTGAGGTGCCAGTACCCCATTGGCGCTCGTGTGTTATAACTGTGTATAGCCCGCCTGTACTTCGCAAAGGTTTCATTTGGTACCACTTATATCCTATGACCCTCTGATCAGCAGTATCTCCTGTTTCCGTGTCTCTGCGGTGGGCGATCTGGCTCTTCAGGTTGTCCTCCATCCTGTCTGCCACAGCAGTCTCCACGTGGGATGCGTTGCAGGTCCCTCCCGCAGGTGGCTCTTGATCGAGCCTCACTCTTCCAGGCCTGCGCAGATCTGCCCTTCCTGTCATGGCTTCCTCACTTTTAAGGCTCACTCTCCCTCTTCTTCAATAGCCTTTCTACTTATCATAGTCACAGGTCCATTGGAGAGGAACCTGCAAGGGTGCATGTGTTTGCCATAAACAGGGGTTATAGGTGTGCGTGTATCATATTTTCCCTAATTGACTAAGATAAGATAGCACTAAGGTTTATATGAACAGTTTAGTCATACACACTGTTATTAAATGCGTTTAAACACAAGTCTAATTCATGTATCATCTTTTTATTTTTTTATTTTTTTTTAAGGCATTGCTGTACATTTAGTATAAAAAGCCCAAACATTCCACAGTAAAATATATGCAAAAATCAGTTTATTAGCGGTTTCATAGGTATTACTTTATAAAAATGTGAAATGCCTGCAATCTTTTGGACTACAGCTCACAGATAAAGGGACTGAGGAGACTTTAAGGACTTAACGTTAAACGTTGCTCTTATTTGGAGAGCATTTGTCGGCGCACTAATGGCTCTCGACTGTAATCTGGTTTTGTAACAGTGGCTGCATGAAGAGTCCCACCGTTCCTACCACGCACACAATGATAAATATCCATAGAAATAGCCTGTCCACAACCATGGCAACATATTTCCAGTCTTCAATTATCTGGAAGAGAAGAGGCGAGTTAGTATTTAATGCAGGTGAACATCAGTTTTGTCTTACGTCGGACCACATTAAACTAATGACCATGATATATACATGTTTAATTAGGTGTTCAGCCCTTATTTATTTTTAAAATGTCATTACAGGGTCGAAGCAGGGGGTCTCCGGAGCTGAAGCGTGTTAATTTCAACTCTGGAAACCCTCTGCTTCCAGAGATATTTACCTCCGTAGGGATTGCCGGTATTTCTGTGGAATGTAAATATCCAGGCCCCGCCTGCCAATAGAAAGCAGCGAGGGATGAAGTCACGGCTTCCTATTGGCTCGCGTGATCTTGAAGCCGCCATTTTGTTAAAACACAAGTTCCATGGCTGCAGAGATACCGGCACCCACTACGGAGGTAAGTACCTCTGGAAGAAGGGGTCCCTGGAGCTGAAATGAACACTGCTCAGCTCCGGAGACCCCTGCTTCAATCCTGTGATTAAAAAAATTCAACAATATAAATTGCGCATGTTTTTTGTTTTTTTTAACAGATCATAAAGGTATTTTTAAACCATTTTCTTTAAAAAAAGGCGTCTTGGAAATGTTGACAAACATTAGAATTTAAAATGAAGCGTGAACGTTGTTGTCCTTTTGTCTGCTCTGTTTTCTTGTTGGACTCTAGGATAGGAACAAGCAAAACCAACTACTGTAGCTTATTTGTTAAAAAGTGATTTAGAAATACTATCAATACCAATATTAGACCCATTCTATGAATATATACATTACATAGTGCAGCTTCAAGTGCCATATAGAACTTTTGGGAGGGTGGGCGTATATAAAGATACTCAGGATCATTATACAGTGCATTGTGTTCATTATCAGGCGAGAAGTGTATAGAGATACTCAGCATCATTATACAGCACGTTCATTATCGGGCTGGAAGTGTATTGAAATACTCTGCATCATTATACAGCGCAGCACGTTCATTATAAGGGGTTAGAAGTGTAGAGAGGTACTCATCATTATTATACAGCACAGAAATCATTTGTATGACAGCTGGAGATGTATAGAGATACTCAGCATTATTATACGGCACAACATGGTTATTGCCAAGAGGTGGAAATGTAAAGCGGCATTAAGCATCAATGTTCATTATCAGGGGGTGGAAGTGTACAGAGATATTGGGTCACTCCCACCAAGAGGATGGCAGGGCCCAGTATCCCAGCCACGGCTTTTGTGGTCAAGTTCAGCAGAGTGAGGAAGGAGTTCTTCCTCCCCCCCCCCCCCCCCCCCCCCCCCCCCCCCCCCCGCCCCCCCCCCCCCCAGCCAGCAGCCCCGCACCCGAGCCCGGCACCGATCCCCCCAGCCCGGCACCGATCCCCCCAGCCGGCAGCCCCGCACCCCAGCCCGGCACCGATCCCCCCCAGCCTGGCACCGATCCCCCCAGCCCCGATCCCCGCAGGCAGCCCCACGATGCACCAGCAGCTGACACCGGAGGTAGGGGGATAGGGGGCTGTGAGTGTGCTGTGAATGTGTGCTGTGAGTGTGCAGTGTCTGTGAGTGTGTGCAGTGTGCTGTGAGTGTGTGGTGTACAGTGTGCTGTGAGTGTGCTCAGTGTGCTGTGAGTGTGTGCTGTGAGTGTGTGCTGTGTGCAGTGTGTTGTGAGTGTGTGTGCAAAAAAACACATACACTCAATCACAACACACACTCAATCACAACCAACACAGGCACAACACACACTCAATCACAACCAACACAGGCACAACACACACTCAATCACAACCAACACAGGCACAACACACACTCAATCACAACCAACACAGGCACACCACACACACTCAATCACACCACACACAGAGACACAACACAAAATCATAAGTCACAGATTTTCACCTGGGGGGGAGGAAGTACTACTGTAAATCTGCTCCTATCCTGCTGAAAACTGGGACGGGTAACACAGGAGGAGGAGGGGATATCTGTGTGCAGGGAAGGAAAGCCCCGCCCCCTCTGACACAGACACAGAGAAGCAGCCTCAGCACGGAGCTTCTGGCCGCCCGTGCACAGCTCGGCCCGCCCCC
>WSYH01000393.1:25299-192363 GCA_036426205.1 Ascaphus truei
ACCAACACAGGCACAACACACACTCAATCACAACCAACACAGGCACACCACACACACTCAATCACACCACACACAGAGACACAACACAAAATCATAAGTCACAGATTTTCACCTGGGGGGGAGGAAGTACTACTGTAAATCTGCTCCTATCCTGCTGAAAACTGGGACGGGTAACACAGGAGGAGGAGGGGATATCTGTGTGCAGGGAAGGAAAGCCCCGCCCCCTCTGACACAGACACAGAGAAGCAGCCTCAGCACGGAGCTTCTGGCCGCCCGTGCACAGCTCGGCCCGCCCCCAGGTTTCCCCGCACGCAGCCCACGCCCCCCCTAAATAATCTTGCTCCCCCCCCCCAGTTTGCGCACCACTGCATTAGAGGGCTGTTTGTGGAACGTTGTGCCTGTCCTGTGTTCTTTTAAGAGAGTCATTATGATGCCATTGTTAGCAATAAGCATATGGTAGGTATGAATTTCTGTAGCCCTGCAGAAAATGTGATATATATATATATATATATATATATATATATATATATATATATATATTATATTATATTCATTCTTTTAAAGGACGCCCCAAAAAATCTACATTGTCATTTTAAGGATGATTCCATTCCGTTTTATTAGGAATGTGGTCTGGAAAAGTAGTCTTTATAGTGGGTGACCCAGGTTTGCATCGTAGTGACTGCTCCTTGGGACCTGAGGTGAGTCCCTTTTATCTCCCTGTGCCTCACGCAGCAAAATTAGATTGTAAGCGTTTCAGGAAACCGACTGCTTATGCCCACAAAATGCTATGTACAAGTATGCACACATTGTCAGCCCTATAAAAGGGGGAAAACAGGTATATAAGGTCAGTGGTGTTCAATCGTTTTTGGTTCCGGATCCCTATAATTATATTGTGGCATTCTGCGAAACCCCAACCCTCTCTAATAGCGCGTCTGAGATCAGATGCATTGTAAGGAACCCCAACCCTCTCTAATAGCGCGTCTGAAATCAGATGCATTGTAAGGAATTCTGACCCTCTCTAATAGCGCGTCTGAGATCAGATGCATTGTAAGGAACCCCGACCCTCTTTAATAGCGCATCTGAGATCAGATGCATTGTAAGGAACCCCAACCCTCTCTAATAGCGTGTCTGAGATCAGATGCATTGTAAATTATTCTGTATTTGGTATAATTTTCAAATGACCTGAAAAGGCAGTGAACCCTTTAATGAAAAAAACACTGTATTAGGTTATACAAAAATAAATTTTTTATCTGGAAACATGGCACTATTATTGCAATATATCAGTGCACATCTGGACGATTTTTCAACATCCACCCACCTTGCAAACGGTGATCAAAAAACGTTATATTTGCAGAAACAAATATCGCAAACTACTATATTACTGGTCAATTAAAATTCACCAATGAGTCGTGCACATTTTTAGATTATTGGGGAACTCAAAATTTTGCAATGGCTTTTGTAACATCAAAAAATACTGCAAAATGTCACATTTTCCTAACTAAAAAGGTCTTGCAAAATTTTCACAAACTTTCTCAAAGCCAATCAGGGCACGTTTAGTAATTGGAGGGACTGCTTTTTAATACTTTCCATAGTTTCAATTTATGATGATTATTTGTCTATACTACAAAATACTGAAAGTACAAGCATTATAACACCTAATAAAATATTAAACTACAAATGTAATTATAAGAAAGAGCGTGTCTTACACTTTGATCTTCATCATCACTTTTCATGTGATCTGCTATGAAGCTCACACCTTCCATGGCTTCTTGAACACCCGGAGATAACTTTCTGGAGGACCTATGTCGAAATTCCTGGTTTCTGAGATGTTCAGGCTTATCACTGATTTTTGCATCGTATTGTTTCGAAGTAGATGCGCTTACTAAGTTGTTGGAGTTTCTGACCGATTGAAGCTGCATGTTCCTTCTGCGGATGTGTAGTTTTTGACTGACTGAGTTATATTCTGGACGCTTCATAAACAGGAACACTGGAAGTCTCACTAGAAAACAGTTCTTGACCCATAGTGGCATTGTGTGAGTGCTAGGGGACCTGTGATGGACATTAAGAACGCAGACGCTGGTGACAATGGAAAATGTCACCAACACCATAGTGAACATTAGGTACTTCCCAATAAGTGGAACATCTAGAGAGGTTGGTGGGACAATTTTGGAAATCAAGAGCAAAAACACGGTCAATGCAAGAAGAACCGATATACACAAGGTCATCTTCTGTCCACAGTCCGATGGAAGGTAGAACACCAAGATAGCCAATGACGTTATCAGAATACAAGGAATAATTAGATTAATGGTGTAGAAAAGAGGCTTCCTCTTGATAATAAAATCATAAGTTATGTCAACATAGGTTCGATCCAGTGGGTTAATTCTTCTTCTTCCTGGGAGGTCTATGATGTCCCATTCTCCACTTGGTGTGAAGTCGTCCATACTGGCCCAACCCGTCTTAAGTACAAGGTCAATTTCCGTGTAGTCATAAGTCCAGGAACGAAACTTCATTGTGCAGTTCTGTTGGTCAAAGGGGAAGTGTTTCACCTCTATCTTGCACGCACTCTTGTAGATGGCTGGAGGTAGCCAAGCAATGCTGCCATTGTTCTGCACTATTGCGTTGGTGAACAAAGAGACCTCGTATGTACCATCGGCACTGACAGGATGAACAAGACTCATTAACGAGGATGTTAGAAAGTACAATGAAATAGCAAAAATAACCACAAAAATATAGAAATGTATGGTATTCACCCAACTAATCTGCCCATTGCCCCATGCTACAAAGTGATACGCCCCTATTAAAAATTATGTAACAATATATTATGTGTAATATTAGTAGTAGTAGTAGTATTCATATTATTAGTAATATGCTGTGAATCAGTCTTCTCTATGCAGGAGAATTGTTTGGTCCCATTGATTTAAATATAGCTTAATTCTTCTCCAGCACTGGGAAGCAGTATCACAGCATACACAATATTGGGGAAAGATAGCTATGTATGGGGGTAGAGATAGCTGTGTATGGTGGCAGAGATAGCTATCTCTACCCCCATACACAGATATCTCTACCCCCATACACAGCTACGTATGGGGGTAAATATAGCTATGTATGGGGGTAGAGATAGCTACGTATAGGGATAGAGATAGATACGTATAGGGGGTAGAGATAACTATGTATAGGTGGGGCTGGGATCCCGTGGCATCCCCCAGCAGAAACATAATACACCAGTATAAACATATATATTCCATACTTATTATAAAGCACAATATCCGGGAGCCAGATCTGCTGAGAAGGGATACGCAGCTTCCTTATCCCATCGTATTCAGCGGGATCCCAGGTCAGCCGGTAATCAGCCCACTCCTGCAGGTGTAAAGGAAGAACAACAACCATGAATTCAGGGATTTCTCTAAAGCCGGTGTCTCAAAATCAGTCCTCAAGGGCCACAAACAGGCCAGCTTTTCTGGATATCCCTGCTTCAGCACAGGTGGTTCTATCAGTGGCTCAATCAAATACTGGGCCACAGATTGAGCCACCTGTTCTGAAGCTGGGACTGATTGAGTCACCTGTGCTGAAGCTGAGACAGATTGAGCCACCTGTGCTGAAGCAGGGATATCCTTAAAACCTGGCCAGTTGGTGGTCCTTGAGGACTGACTTTGGGACCCCTGCTGTAAATCCACGTGCTGCATCTTCATATAAAGCACACACATGTCCACCTTATCTCTTTCATTCTTACTTTGTTTCATATCCCTACGTTTCATATTTGCCATTTTTCTTAATAGTATTATAACCTTTGTTCGCAGGGGAATTTGCTCACCAGAGGTATTTGTATTTGCTGCGCAGTGGAGGGATTTTGTCACCTTTTTTACCCATGTGGAAGAAACAAAACTTCACTCTTGTTTTAGGGTAACGGTCTGCAAGAGACTTTTATTATTATTATTATTGCGCAGCTACAGATAAGCATACTGTAACTTATTCTGGGTTTGGTTGTAGCCACATACCAGCTTCCCATTGGCAAAGCCAGCAACCATCCTCACTCTGATGAAACCTGCACTTCTTTAACCCAGGCTGTGCAACAATGTGGCAGACATAACCTTATAGTGCTCTATGTTAAGACGCATAAGAAGCAAAATGTGACATCATTTGCATGTCATTTCCCAGAATCCCTGGCTGCAGTGGAAGCACTACAGTATATGCTAAGAGGTAATGGGAAAAGGCAGAATGTCAGACCTGTCTGAGACATGGGACTGTGCTCACAACGTGGGGTTTTATTTGCTGTATAACCTTTGTTTTAATTCCAGACAAACAGAATGAAAAAAACAACAAATACTTGCCTGTTTCAGCCACACATTCGTTGTCATAATTTGCTCACGTTCGTTCTATTAAATAAAATAAAAAAATATATAAATGTAATCACTTTGCTATTAATGGCCACTTCAAAGATCAGCAGAAATCCCTCTTACTACTGAAGCATATATTGGTTTAACTGTTGTAATGCTGCTATCTTTCCCCTTGAGCAGCTGCAGTTTTTTTGCTGTTGCTAAAAATCATTGTTTTCTTAATCTCTAGTGATTAAGGTTACCATGGTAACCACAGTTTGCATGTGGCTCTGGGCAGACCTCCATATTAACCTTCGGGACGCTTCATATATGAAAAATAAAGCAGCCCCTGAAAGCGTCATGATGTCGCTGCGTCACATCAGTGTGTTGCCATGTGATGTCGTGTCGCCAAGATGATACAGAATCATTATGGAGGAGGGCTGCAGTGTTACTGAGGCCCCGCTCTCTCCCCAGCATGGGGCATTTGTAACCACTTGGGGGGGGGGGTCATCAAGAGTCCAGAGGGAGGGTCCTGACTCCCTTTGGGCCCCCCTGAGCTGGGGCCCCCGGGAGGTGTCTGGACCTCCCGGGCGGTACTTACACCACTCTCAGAAAGGGCCAAGATCTTTTATAATATATATGCAAATAATAGTAATTGACATAAATGTAAATATGAATAAAAAAAACAGTTGGAGTGCTGCTTTAAATATGTCATCAATAAATCTTACTCTTTAGAAAGATGAAATCACTTTTAAAGTATTATTGAACTTATTTGTTTCCTGTAAAAATTAATGTGTTTGATTTATTACTTGACGCAAATCTTATTTACAAATTATGTTTCTTCCCCTTTATCTCTTTAGCAAATGATGACCGCATAAGTGACATGAAACACAAAAAACCCGATGGATGAAAGATTTCTGTATATAGAACAGAGACCAAAGAGATTAAAACATCCTGATGCATTTGTTCATTTTCAAGACATTAAGGATCTATTTCAATTAACCCCAAAGCTGCGATTGACCAAGAAGTTTCATTAAGCCTCTGAACGCTTTAAAATATTACTTATATTTGCCTGATTTTACGAATGAACCATGCCACTGCCACTGATATTCATATACTTTGCTCATAAGAGGGACTGACCTTTTAACGTCCCACCTTACTTTGCAAAATATTGTATACAAATAAAGACAAAAAGCCCCAGTGCTACATCCAAAATGGCAAATTATATAGTTACATACTTATCTGTTTTTCTTCTCAGAAGTGATGGTCATTTAGTTCAATTCTTTGGCCAATTCAACAAGCTGTCTATTGACACATTTCTCCCTATACAGTATATGGTGTGGTGGGTTTGGGGTCTGAGCTTGTAGGGATAGGGTGTGGTTATAAATGTCAGCTGGTAACAATTGTTTGGTGGTTTGTGACGCCTCTTCCCTGGTTTCAAGCTCACCCATCCTACCTTTTTAAATAGCAAGTCTTGTTATGCACCTATGAATGAGCAGTCTATGGCAACATTTCTCTCTCCACAGAGAGGTGAAGAGAACGTGTTAGGATCTTCAAACAGGGCACAGCGGGACATGGTTGCAGGCTTATAATGCTTTGGTCAAAGAGTTTAAGTAAATGACCCTTACTAATGAGAAGATAAACATATACGTATTTAACTATATAATTTGTCATATTGGATGTAGTATTATTTATTTATTTTTTGTCTTTTGTTGTATATATGAGGTTACAATCCCTTTGACAAATATATATGGTGTGGTTCGTAAAATATTGAACTGAATCCCTATGCTTAATGCAAATATATTTTGGTATTTCTTTGGCACCCCGTCAACTCCCCCCTAACTGCTCCACTCTGCCCCTTTGGAGTCCATGCAGCATTCTTACCTTAACCCTAATATCACCCCTCAACTAACCTTTAAAGAAATCAGCATGACCTGTATATTCCAATGAACTTGCTCTTGTGTTTTAAAACTATATCCCAAACTACAAAACAAACATCCCCAATGTCTTACAGAAACTGGCGTATGTAACTAGCTAGGACAAAGCCTTTCAGCGCCTCCTCACTAGACCAGTGTGCTCCTCCTATACGCCTACACTCGCAGTGCCCCAGCCGCTGATACTGGCTAAACACGCTGGCACCAATTCTATGCCCAGGCGGAGGACGTCCCACTTCCAAGCAGATTACCATTACTAATAAACAGGCATAGATCCACCCCACGCCCCCTCCTTTACTGTCTTTGACACCCTTCCTTGGACCTTCCTCTATGCCATGCTCTACTACACAGCAATATTTTGCTGATTATTTCAAGGTAAAGGTGGAAGCTATCTACAGAGAAATCCCCTCTGTCCCTTCAACACCTCTCCTTCCTAACCTATCTCCTTCTAGCTTTGACTAATTTACTCCAGTTTACAGAGGTGTCTCCTCTGCCCTTCTTCTCAACCACCACGTTTTGACCAAATTCCCTCGCATCTCTTTAAATCTCTCGCTTCTACCCTGGTCCCCAACTCATCTCTTTGCTTTGGAATTTTTCCTTCTCTTTTTAAGCGTGCCATTGTTTGACCTACCCTTATACAGTAAGTAACACTCTTGACCCTACTTCCCCTTCCAATGATTACCCTGTCTTTCTCTTACCTTTTGCCTCTAAACGTCTGGAACAAATTGTGACGGTAGGGGGTAACCAGGCTATACAATAAAAGTTAATTCCATCTGGTTACCACTGAAACCGTGGGGTCCCCGGCAGCCACATAACACCATAAGCCAGGGACCAGGTAACATAACATGCAAAAGTTAAAGTGTCCCCTGCTTTTCCACTTTTCATGTTCTATGATACTTTCTATGTGTAAGTTTTAGGTGGGATATTATAACATGTATTCAAATATGTTTTATAATGTTTGGGGCATTTACTATAAATGTCCATTCAGTCAGCCCAGGCATCCATATAGGTGTATAACATCGTAGTTCAAAGAGGAGACGGGATGCTGTCGAGGTGCTAAGTGGAAGGGGCAGGGCGGAGTACTGGGTCCTGAGAACAGAGACACCCTGCGGGGAGGACCCTCTGGTTTGACAGACTCAGTGGAGCCTGCCCAGTAGGTGGCAATGGGTTAACTGGGGGAAGCGGCAGAATGTCGGCAAATTTCCCATTGGTCAATTCATATGTCCTGCCCACAGGAGATACCGGCACCCCACCCTGGAGCCTTTACCTCAGGAAGCAAAGAAATTAAAGGGGTTCAGCTCCAGGGACGGAGGGAGGAGAGCGGCGTATAGGGGGAGAGTAAGGAGAACAGTGTAATGGGGGAGAGTAAGGAGAACGGCATAACGTGGTGAAAGAGAACGGTGTAACGGGGGGAAGTAAGGAGAACGGCATAACGGGGGGAAGAGAACGGTGTAATGGAGGAAAGGAAGGAGAACGGGGGGAAGTAAGGAGAATGGTGTAACGGGGGGAGGAAGGAGAACAGCGTAACACGGGGAGGAAGGAGAACGGCGTAATGGGGAGAGTTAGGAGAACGGTGTAATGGAGAGAGTAAGGAGAATGGCGTAACGGGGAGAGTAAGGAGAACGGTGTAACACGGGGAGGATGGAGATCGGTGTAACGGGGGAGAGTAAGGAGAACGTTGTAACAGGGGGGAGGATGGAGAACAGTGTAACGGGGGAGAGTAAGGAGAACGTTGCAACAGGGGGAGGATGTAGAACATGGTACAGGGGGAGCTAACGGAGAACGTGCAACGGGGAGGATGGGGACAGTGTAACGGGGGGAGAGTAGGAGAAACGTTGCAACAGCCGTGGGGATGGATGAACAGTGGTACGGGGGAGAGTAAGGAACGTTGCAACCAGGGGGGAGGATGGAGAACATTGTAACGGGGTGGAGAGTAGGAAAACGTTGCAACAGGGGGAGGATGGAGAACAGTGTAACGGGGGAGAGTAAGGAGAACGTTGCAACAGGGGGGAGGATGGAGAACAGTGTAACGGGGAGAGTAAAGAGAACGGCGTAACGGGGAACAGTAGGAGAACAGCGTAACACAGGAGGATGGAATTGGTGTAACGGGGAAGAGTAAGGAGAATGGTGTAACGGTGGAACAGAACGGTGTAACGGGGGAGAGTAAAGAGAACGTTGTAACGGGGGGAGGAAGGAGAACGGTGTTACGGGGGGAGTAAGGAGAATGGCATAACGGGGGGAAGAGAACGGTGTAACGGGGGGGAGTAAGGAGAATGGCATAACGGGGGGGAAAGAATGGTGTAACGGGGGAGTAAGGAGAACAGTGTAACGGGGGAGAGTAAGGAGAACGGCGTAACAGAGATTAAGGAGAACAGTGTAACGGAGAGTAAGGAGAACGGTGAAGCGGGGAGAGTAAGGAGAATGTGTCAGCACGGGGAGGCAGAGATCGGTGTAATGGGGGAGTAAAAGGAGAACGGTGTAACGGGGGGTAAGAAACGGTGTACGGGGAGAGTAAGAGAACTCGTAACGGGGGAGAAGTAATGAGAAACGGTGTAACGGGGGATAGTAGAACACGTAACGGGAGAGTAAGGAGAACGGTGTAAGGTGGGGAGTAAGAGAACAGAGTAACGGGGATAGTAGAGAACGCGGTAACCTGGGGAGGGGGAGATCGTGTAACCGTAGAGAGTAAAGTGACCGTGTAATGGGGGGAGAAGGAGAACGGAGTAACGGGGAGAGTAAGGAGAATGGTGTAATGGGGGAGAGGAAGGAGAACAGTGTTACGGGGAGAGTAAGGAGAACGGCGTAACACGGTAGGAATGAGAACGGCGTAGGGGATAGTTAGGAGGAATTGGTGTAACGGAGAGAGTAGGAGAAATGGCGTAACGGGAGAGTAAAGAAACAGTGTTACGGGAGAGTAGAGAAACAGTGTTACGGGAGAGTAAGGAGAACAGTGTTACTGGGAGTAAGGAGAAAACGGCGTAACACTGTAGGAGGAGAACGGTGTAATGGGAGAGTTAGGAGAATGGCGTAACGGGGGAGAGTAGGAGAATCGTGTACGGGGGAGACAGAGAAACAGCTTAACACGGGGAGAAGGAGATCATGTACAGGGAGAGGAAGGAAAACGTGTAACGGTGAAGAGTAGAGAACGGCGTAATGGGGATAAAGGAGAATGGGTGATACGGAGCGCGTAAGGAGAATGGTGTAATGGGGGGAGGACAGAGGACGGCGTAACGGGGAAGTAACGGAAGAACATTGTTTACGGGGGAGATAAGGAGATGGCATGAACACGGGGAGGAAGAATCGTTAACGGAGAAGGAGATGTGTAACGGGGGAGAGTTAGGAGTAACGTTTTAAGGGGGGAGAAATGAGAACGGTGTACGGGTGGGGAGTAATGAGAACGGTGTAACGGGGGAGAGTTAGGAGAAACGGTTTAACGAGTGGGGAGTAATGATAAACGGTGTAACGGGGGAGTGGAACAGAATGGCTAATTGGACGGAAGAGAATGGGTGTAAGAGGGGGATTTTTACATGTGATGGCTATATGACTAGCTAGAGATGGCAAATCGCTTGCAAATTGCACTTTACACTGCGTTAAATCACTTCTCGAAGCTACTAGAATAGGCCCCTATAACGGCGCGCTACAAGAAAACATTCCTGCTGCAGCTCTGGGAGTCTCCCAGGACCCGGGAGTCTCCGGCGTCAAGCGCTCCCCCTCAGAACACTATTGTGGCACTAACAACACTACATAATCTTACATTGACATTTCTAACCAGAATCATATTACCATCATATCCTAAATCACTTCATAACCACGTTCATCACACTAATGCAGTCTTGTTCCATGAGCAAATAAAACAGGAAAACGAGCGCAAAGAAAACTTATAGCCCCATTTAAAGATGTAGGCAAAACTGGTGGGTGCAGCAGAGGGTGATAAGTGGTTCTTCGATGACACACAATTTATTTTTATAAATACACGGGTGCTTGTTTCTTTCCCTACCTTTTCTCTTCATCCTTCTCTCTCTCCCCCCTTTCTCTCCCTATCTTCCCCCACTCTCCCTCCCTCTCTTCTCTCTTTCCTTTTCCCAGCATTCTTGCTTTCTCCACACACGTAAACTGACTTCCTCTCTATGACGGGCAAGGGTAACCAGGCTTCTTAATAAAGGTTAGGTCCTCTGGTTGACCTTGGGTCCGTGGGTCCCTGGCAGCTACCCAGCACTATAGCCAGGGCCAGGTATATGTACGTTAAGTTAAGTGACCCCTGCTTTTTAAAGGAAACGGTGTAACTGGGGAGAGTAAGGAGAACAGTGTAACGGGAGAGTAAGCAAACGGTGTAACGTGGGAGAGTAAGGAGAACGGCATAAAGGGGGGGAGGAAAGAGAATGGTTGTAATGGGTGAGGAAAGAGAATGGGTGTAGGGGGGATGAAGTAGAATGTGTAATGGGGCAGGAAGCAGAACGGTGTAACGTGGGAGAGTAAGGAGAACGCATAAGAGGGGGAGGAAAGAGATGGGTGTAACCGCGGGAGGAAAAACGGCGTAATGGGGAGAGTAAGGAGAACGGCATAAGGGGGAGAGTATGGAGCGTTGTAACGGGGAGACCCGGCTTTTCCAGCCTGCTGGCTCGCCTACTACTCTAACGTCAGCCGTCCGAGCTCCTCTTTTCTATTGGCTGACAGGAGGAATTCCACGCCCCGATCGGCTGCTCCTTCCCCCTCCATTCTGTGGGATAGCCAGCGGAGAGTATGTAAAGTGCTGACCAAGAGAGGAGCAAGTACATCAGCAGCCAACCAATGAGGTCAGTCGATGAAGCTACTTTTCAAAGTTTGCTCTGTAGAAATAACGCGACCGGCTCATTTTGAAGCCTCAAAGTTTTGCCTCGCAGAGACTAGGGGCCTATGCAGAGTCGTCCGAATACATGCCATTCCGGCATGTATTCGGCAAAATTTGCTTCCCGTATGCACAGAGGCTTCCTTGAGTGGCGAAATTTGAATTTTCGCCAGGAGATTTTGCTAGCGGCAGCATCCCGCCAATGTTTGGCGAGAAGCGTGTTTTTTTTAATTTCGCCATGTTTCTAGGTTCGGCATATGCAGGAAAGGGCAAGTGTGGTATGTCGGCATGTGTTGGTGAATTCTCAGCGCTGAAGTCGCCAATTGTGCGCGCCAGGAAAAACGGCAGTAGCCGTCCTGTTCCATGAAAGTGCTGTCAGTTAGCATGGGAAGCGGAGGAGCGTCACGTGACCGCTCCCATCCAATGGGTCTCAGCCGGTTCCCTACAAAGCCGTCATTGCCCAACAGAAGGTGGGGTGTGTGTGGTGATGTCCCCCCGATCGCTGTCTCCTCTCTTCTGCCCTGTCCCTGCCCCCCTTCTGCTCCGGTCCCTGCCCCCTTCTGCTCCGGTCCCTGTCTCCTGTGTGTGTGCATTGTGTGTGCATGTGTGCCTTGTGTGTGTGTATGTGTTTGCATTGTGTGTATGTGTTTGCATGCATGCATGTGTGTGTATGTGTGCATGTGTGTGTATGCATGTATCATGTGTGTGTATGTGTGTACTGCTGCCGAGTGCGGGCTTCAGATCGCGATCACGCTGCTGGGCTTGGGGGGAGGGGGGGGGTCAGTATTCTGCCGGATGCAGGGCTTCACATTGCGATCAGCTGCTGGGCTTGGGGGGGGGGGGGTCAGTATGCTGGCCGAGTGCAGGGGCTTCACATTGCGATCAGCTGCTGGGCTTGGGGGGGGGTCATAGTGCTGCCGAGTGCAGGGCTTCACATTGCGATCAGCTGCTGGGCTTGGGGGGGGGGGGGGGGGGGGGGGGTGGGGTGGGGCAGTAGTGCTGCCGAGGTGCAGGGCTTCACATTTCGATCACTGCTGGGCTTGGGGGGGGGGGGGGGGGGGGGGTCAGTAGTGCTTTCCGATGCAGGGCTTCACATTGCGATCAGCTGCTGGGCTTCCATTGACACTCTCTTTCTTTCTTCGTCTGCTTTAGGTCTAAGCTTTATAGCTATCTGACTATCCTATCTGCCACCAGCGATATGCAATTATGATGTCACCAATGAATATATCCTCACGGACGGCAAAATAATTTTATAATCTAGAGAAGTTTTTTGGTTCAGGTGCTGAGGACAATCCCCAGTGGACTTTTTTTTAATCCATCCTCGGCACCCCTGTTTTCCTGGGCCTGCATCTCGGATTAGCACGTCAGACAGAACTGTTTTTTTAGACGTAGGGATCAGAAGTTTAAATCGGGGTTTTGTGGATTGCGATTACAGTATAACATACTGTATCTGTGTCCTAAAATGTCTTCTGGCTGCCTCGGATTTATAACAATAAAATGTCTGCTCACGAGAGAAACAGGACACTGTTAAATTCAATAAAATGGTAATGAAAGTCAATCTGATAGAACTCCCTAATTTCATTTCAAAAGATACAACCACGTCAATGAATTTATGCCACGCTTAAAGCCAGGTTACGCCCTAAAAAGTGTTCTCATGTTCTTAAAAAAAAAAAAAAACCTTACAGATTTTTTTCTATTTAGCATATTGAAGAGAACGTTTAATGTTCAGCCCAATGGGAAGTCTCTATATTGCCATATTATACATTTATTGTACAGTAAGCTGCAGATAGGGCTGCTGAACATGGGGGAGGGGGGATTTCTGGACATCTGTCACGGGGCTGGCAGCTGCAGGTGTCGAGCCCGCTTCCGCCTCCGGCTGCCAGGCCCCAGCTCTCCCCAGCTGTTGCCCGGCATGCACAACAAGCGCCTTCCCCCGCAGTCAGCCCACCTTGCTTTCCGCCGCCGGGATCGGCGCACACCGGAGTCCTCCCTCCCAAGTAAGGCTGCGTCCATGACACAGCAGCCGTGCGATAGGTGCGGAGCCGCGGATGCTGAGGGAAAGCGGTGCTTTCCCTGGCCTTCGTTCGCGCGCTGTCCGGGGGCGTGCCTATGCGGGCCATGTTACAGTCACGGAGCTGGTTTGCCCTCATTGAGTGAACCGCTCACGTGACCGCCTGATCGCTCGAAAATCCGTTTGATGACTGATTTCACGCGCGTCGCACGAATTTCCCCCTTCCGTGCGCAACGCGCCCATACCTCTGTATGGACACGATCACTGCCTTTAGGCAGTCTGATCGCGCAGCATGCGGATGCGTCAGCGCGGTCTGTCCTATGGACTCAGCCTATGGTGTGTGTGTATTAAGTTTGGGGAGGGTGGTATTGAGTGTGGAGAGAGGGCTATGAGTGGGAATAGAGGGGGATTGAGAGGGAGAGGGGATGTATGGGGAGGAGGGGAATTAGGAGGGGAGAGGGGATTGCGGGGGAGGAAGAGGGGGTGTCCACGGAAAGAGCAAACTTTACACACACCGCAATCAAGGCACCAGAGAGGACAAAGAAGTTCAATAAAAAGTCTTTATTCATGTCGGGCAAGCACAGCACAATCACAAACACTCCCCAAAACAGGAACACAGTGGAATCCTAGCTACCTAGGTGCCAGGCGCCACTTCCAAGACTTACCGGGGGTTTTGCTTCCACTCCTATGGGGGTAGAGACCACCCACCTCTCTGGTGCCATTCACAGCTGAGCACTTTCGAATCTCCCACTTAAAAGTCCTGCTCTCCCTTCTCCGTGACTCACAGTCCCGCAGCCACAGAAGCACTGCTCAATTTCCCGCTTGGTTAGGCCCGAGACTTGGTCAGCACACCTTGCATACTCTCCGCTGGGCTATGCCCAGAACGGAGGGGAAGGAGCAGCCCAATTGGAGCGTGGATTCCTCACCACCAGCTAATTTTTATTTATTTATAAAAATGTTTTAACCAGAATTAATGCGAGAGGTACCTCTTATTTTGAAGTATGTCCTGGGCACAGAGTTATAAAAATACATATTACAAAAAAGAACAGGGTTAAACATCTCATTCACAGACATTTCATGGACAGTTTAAAGTTGGGAAATTGGGGTACAGGGGGATAAAGGGCTGGTGAATTTCCAATTGAAATAGAGCAGTTTTAGCATCACCAACAGCAGCGAACGGCAGCAAACAGCTCCCCCCCCTTGGGCTGCCCTTTCGTCTGCGCCAAAACTGTCCGCCCTTTGGGGCAAGCAGATGTACACTGAGGTGGTTGATTTTCAATGCAGCTGTAACGAAAAGCTCTTGTGTCCTCTTGGCTCATTAACATTTCAGTGGGTGGGGTTGGCGTTCCACAAAGTACAAGCAAATGTAACCCTTAGCACGCTGGTCCTGTGCAGAGGGGACAGCTCTTGGGGAGCTCATCAGGCTGTCTGCCCTTGAATGGAAAGAAGGCTCGTCCCTTGGCTGATGTCAGAGGAGTAGGCGTGCCAAGCAGCTCAATAGCCGGGGTGAACAGAAAATATGATTTTAGCCAAGGGTAGAAGACTCTTGGCTGCATCCTCTCTGGCAACTCATTGCCCACCTGCGGGCCGGCTCCACCAAGTCGGCAAACACAAAAAGTGTCCACAAGGGGCGAATTTGGCATCTTACCTTTTCTCGCCCACCAAACGTTTTCACACCTCTGGACATCCTCTCCCCTTGAACTAATGGACTCTATGCAGACTTGCTGGCAGCTTAACTGGATGCCCGCAAGACTGCAAAGAGCCTTAATAGAAATGTATCCAACAATGGAAAACATATTTTAATACATGGGGGACCTTGGGGAGACTCATGACTGTAAGGGTCTTAGGACTGAGATATCGGGGCTCGAAAACTAGGAGTCTGGGGATGCTGGACAACCCCGGTGTAATTCTACTCGCATACCGCAAATCATGCCTGCTCCGCCGGGTAGAATGAAGGTACTACCGGTAGCTCGGACCCGAACTCTTGCAAACAAAATAATCGCAATGTTAACCAATATCCCACCTAAAACTTAACAACCGGAGTTTCATGGGTCTGTGGTACAGAACAAGGAAAGTGGAAACGCAGGGCTCACTTTAACTTTTCATGTAAAGATGCCTGCCCTGACTCAAGGTGCTGGCTAGCAGCCAGGGCCCACGGGACCCAAGGGCAACCAGGGGGCTTAACCTTTATTATGAAGCCTGGTTTACCCTTGGCTGTCACAATGGTGTCACCATGGCAACGCAGGCTTCAAATGACACCGGCAAGTCATGTGACATGACGCGTCACCCATGGCATCGTGCGTCAAATGACGGGTGCGGGTCATGTGACCCTGCGCGTTATTTGACGCAGATTTTAGAAAGAAGGCGCGAGCACAGGGGATGGCAGGTAGGGGAGCAGCGCCACAAGTTTCGCACCCCTGCTCTAAGCTGTAATTTCTTTAGAATGCCTATTCAAGTTTATGGGGCCTATATGAGTAGCTGCGATGAGTTGCTGCTTTCTCAGGTTTTGGCATGTTCCCGCTGAATGGTTTGTCATTGTGTGTATCACGGTATTAAAAAGATCTGAGAACCTCTCAAACTGTGAGGTAGGACGAAGCCGTACAGGAGAGCAGGATGAGATCTCAGCCTCTCTCAATAGTACTTCCAGTACGATCTGGCCACAGTGCATAAGAGTTGCCGAGAAGAAGCCTCTCCTGCACAGCTCTTACGGCGATCGCAGTGTTTTTTTATATTTATTAGATTGTAAGCACGTCGTAGGGCAGGACTCCTAATTACTTTTATGTTCTGAAGCACTTCTCCCCTTATGTGTTTGTAAGAATGTGCGCAGAGGTTTCATAAATGGAGACCGCAATTTGGGGGAAATTAATATCTTGCTTTATTGAGCCTGTTCCTTATCGCAAAACACACAAAAACACAAAAAACAAACCAAACCCCTTTCCCTGTGTAGAATAACTTACTTCCCCGACACTATCTGCAGGACTGGAGGATATTCCATTACCAGCCTATCACCCAAGTCTCAGGAAGTACCTTAAGCAGGTGGCCCTTCATGTTCAGTCTCTGCGGATCCTGGGTCCTCTGTGTCCAGAAATAGGTCACTTGGGTGTCTGCGTGTCTTAATCTCAGCACAGACTTTGTGCTCAGACAGTGTCTGTGTGCAGGCTTCTCTGCTCTCCTTCTGTTAGCCCAAATGTGAGCTAAGGAATCTCTCTCCTGTTTCTCACATCAGCTTTCTCATAGTCCTAATCAGCCAGGTGGAGTCTGGTTGATTGCCTAGTGAAATTAACCAGCTCGCTGCTAATTTAGAGTCAGTCTCTCTCAACAGTGATAAGTCCCTGTTACAGTGTTATCTATATATAATAAAACTGAATTCTTGTATGTCTGTGCTAGATGCGGCGAATCTGATTGGTCCCTGTGTCCGCCCGCCCCCACGCTACCTCATTGGCCAAGAGGTACGCTCCACTGTACACACACATAGAACACCACACAGACATTGTCCCCTGTGTCCACCCCTCACAGTTAGCCTCCCACACGACTCTCATTGGCCAAAAGGTACAGTGGACATCACTACAACGCCTACTTCACTGTCACACTCTCACTGACACACCATACCCCAGAACCCCTGTGGATCTCAAGGTAAGTTTCAGCCATCTCACACTCTCACCCCTATCTACACACACACTAACTGTCACCCCTGTGTACCACACACTCTCCTGAGACCATGCTTCACACACACTCACTGTCACCCCTGTGTACACACACACTCACACCACACTCACACCTGAGACCATGCTTCTTCACCTAATATCACATGAGATCCATATTAGATGAATGTTACAATCTCTTAAGGGATAATTGGGAATCTACATTTTACAATATCTATATTTTACAACAGTGGCTTCTGTGAGTATCTCCTCACTAACTGTCCATTTAATGCCTAAACATATTGTTAATTTATTTGTTTCACTGAAAGGGAATTAAAAAAACATATGTTTTCACTGTATGAGAAATTAATCTGTCCTTACACAAAATGGCTGCTGTGAGAACTCCTCACTAACTGTCATTTCATGCTACTATAATTTTGGCTCCGCCCCTATTGACATCCACATCAGAGAGATCAGAAGTTTCTCAGTCAGTGTGTAGTGGTGCCTACATTTATTACTCACGCAGGGTAGTTGTGTGTTTTTGTTTTTATATCTTTGCTCCACTGGAACTACTAAAAATTATACTTTTTATTTTAACACATCAATTATTTTATCTATTTACATTCCGGGCAACGCCGGGTCTCTCAGCTATTTTATATTAATTTGTTATTTATTATGATCTAACATGTATTACTGCTGTGAAGCGCTATGTCATTAATGGTGCTATATAAATAAGACATACATACATACATTTAAATTTGAATACTAGTGTGTAGAGCAGGGGACTACGGGCTGAACCGCATTGATTTCAGCCTCTGCACCCCTGCATCCTGAGTTACAGCCCCGGTATGAGGTGCCGGTATCTCCTATGTGTTTAAATGTCCCTGTCACGTGACGCGGGAGATTTTAAACATTGCATGGTATACCGGCACCCCATACTGTAATTCGGGAACGAGTGGGGTCCCCCAGACCTGAAATCAATGTGATTCAGCTCTGGAGACCCCTTGCTCCTGTACACTATATTCAATGTAAATAAAAAATGCTTAATTAACCTTAGCGGCTAGCGGTAAAGCAATGAAGGGGTTCAACCTGAGTACCCTGATTATTGGGGGCGAAGGGGTGGATGAAGGGGGTAGTTTGCCCCATGGAGGGTGGTTATGCTTGTTTTTTTTAATTGTGTTTTTTTGGATGCTTTGCCCATTTCAGGTATAGATAATCACGTGACAGGCAATGCTTTTTTAGGCAAACGGTTGTTTTTTAATTAATTTGTTATGGTTTTGTTGTTTGTGTTTTCCTGTTTTGAGTTAATTGTGTATGTTATTTGTAGGGCTTGTTTTTCTTTAATTGTTTGTACTGTTTTGCCATTTCATTTCTTTAATTGTTTGTGTTTTTTTATGGCTTTTGACCTATTTAATTGTTGTGTTGTTTTGGCTTTGATTTATTTTATTGTTGTGTTTTTTAGTGATTGGTTTCTTTAATTGTTGTGTTGTTTAATTGCTTGGGTTTTGTATTTTTTTGTTGTTTAGGTGCTTGGGTTTTGTTATTGTTGTGTTTGTTTAGGTACTGTTCTTTTTTTAAGTTGCCCATTGACTGCTATAATGGCTAATCATGCCCATATTATATGGGCATGATGAACCACTGTGCCAATCAATTGGTAGAGGGTAGGGTATTTGCCCGGGGAGGGTGGTTAGGCTGCCAGGGTGGGTATCGGGGAGGGGGTAACCCCTTATTCTATAGCGGTTCTAATCACTAATGTGATTAAGGGTATGGGGACTTAGTTTGTTTTTTTATTGTATGTTTGCTGCCCACGGAGGACATGGAACATGGGGATGGTGATGAAGACGCCTTCATCCTGGCAGGGTGCTATAATGAGACCTGCTCACTCAGTCTGACTCTGCTCTGGAGCTGCCCTCTCCTATGGTGGCCTTTCCTTCTCCCACACTCCCGCGCCATGATGGCAGGGGTGGAGTGTGTGGGGCTCCTGCTCTCCTCTCTCTGCCGTTACCAACCCTTCCTATTCCCCCCTCTCTTGCTTTTCCCCTCCTTTGAGGTTCCACCTGTCCAGATCTTCTCTCCTCTCCCTGTCCTTGTGGCGGTCATCTAATCGCCCACCTACCTCTACTCATCCCCCTTCTGCCTTTCTCTCTCACTTTGAATCCTGCTCTCTTTCTTTCTCTCCTCAGACTCCCCTGTTCTTCTCTCTCCTTGGGCCTTCAATTGCCACATTGATGACCCTCTCTCCTTGGCTTTCCCGCTTTCTTTCTCTAACCTCTTCTTTTGGCCTTCAACAGTGGACTGCAGCCAGCACCCACAAGGATGGCCACTACTTAGACCGGTTTTCACTAAAAACTTCTCGCTCTCTGATTTCTCCATTTCCCCTTTTCCTCCCTCTCTGACCATCATCTCATCTCATTCTCTCTATCTCGCTTCTCCCCTTCTCCACCTCATCTACCCCCCGGTTCTGCAGAAAACCTGCCTCTATTCACTTACCTGACTTTGAGGCCACTTTACGCGCTGCTCCCTTTCCTCTCTCAGCTCTGCTACTCGACCCGGACAACATGTCAGGAACTACAACTCTTCCTTGTCCTCCTCTCTTGATCTACTGCCCCCGCTTTCTCTCTGCCACACTCGCCCTTCTAACCCTAAACCCTGGTTAAATTCCCACACGCGTCATGCTGCGTTCCTCCACTCGTTCCTCTGAACGCCTCTGGAGGAAATCTCATACTGTCGCAGACTTCCTTCACTACAAATTTATGCTATCCTTTTCAACTCTGCCCTCTCGCAAGCTAAACAGCCTACTTTTCTTCACTAATCAACATGCACAAGTCTAACCCACGCGACTGTTTCTCTGACTTTGATACTCTACTCAAACCCACCCTCAGCTGCCTCTCCTTCCTCCACCTCCGCTCAGGACTTTGCTGACTATTTTAAGGAAAAGATGGAATCCATAACGTCAGAACATCCCCTCTGTCTCTTACTCCATCCTACACCTCGTCCTACTCTCCTCCTGCCTTCTTGACTCTTTTCCCACTGTCTCAGAGGAGGATGTGTCGCTGTGATCGCCTCTTCTCCCTCTACCACTTTGCCCTCTTGACCCCATTCCCCCATCTCCTAAACCTCTTGCTCCTACTATAATCCCTACGCTCACACACATTTTTTAACTCCTCCCTCTGCTCTGGAACCTTTCATCCTCCTTCAAACTGCAAAAGTCATACCATTACTCAAAAACAGCAAAGCTTGACCCTACCTGTCTTTTTACTATCGACCTGTCTCCCTCCTGCCTTTTGCCCTCTAAACTCCTGAACGTCTTGTATTCTCTCGCTTGCTACATTTTCTCAAACACCTATTCTCTCCTAGACCCTCTACAATCTGGCTTCCGCACTGCTCACCTCACGAAACAGCCCTCACAAAATAAACTGACAACCTCCGTTCCTGCCAAAGACAGAGTCATTACACTCTGCTCAATTACTCTACCTCTCTGCAGCTTTGACACCGTGGACCACACCCTCTTCTCTTTCACCATTCTCCATACTCTTGGTATTCGAACAAGCTCTATCCTGGATCTCAGCCTACCTCTCCCATCGTACTTTTCAGTGTCTCTTCTGCTAACCCTCCTCCTCCTCTATTGATCTCTCTGTGGGGGTACCCCAGGCTCTGTCCTGGGACCTCTTCTCTTTTTCTCTGTTACACTCTCTCTAGTTGACATAATAACATCTTTGGGTTTAATTATCACCTTTATGCTGACAACACCAAATATACTTTTCAACACCCGACCCTTCACCTGCTGTACAAACCAAAGTTTCTGAATGTCTCTCTGCTATATCATCCTAGATGGCCTCCGCCGCCTTAAACTCAACATGGCAAAACAAGCTCCTCATACTTCCCCCAAACCTCGGCCCTACTCCCTCCTTCCACATTACTGTTGGAACTACTATCATTCACCCAGTAGCCCAAGCACGCTGCCTAGGGTCACACTCTACTCCTCTCTCGATCTTCGCCCCTCACATTCAAACCATTTCTAAACCTGTCGCTTTTTCCTCCGCATCATAACAAATGATACGTGCCTTTCCTCTGTTGCCTCGACTGCTAAAACTCTACTCAGGCCCTCCATTCTCTCCCTCTCTTGACTACTGTAACCTCCTGCTGGTCCGGCCTTCCTGCCCTCACACCTGTCCTTCCCTACAATCTATCCTAAACGCTGCTGCCAGAATCACTCTACTCTTTCCTATATCTGTCTCCGCATCTCCCCTCCTGAAATCCCTCTCCTGCTTCTGATCAAATCCCGTATCTCACACTCAATTCTCCTCCTCACTTTTAAAGCTTTACATTCTTCTGCCCCTCCTTACATCTCACTCCTAATTTCTCGTTATGCACCATCCAGACTCTTTGCGTATTCTCAAGGATGTCTTCTTTCTTACCCCTTTGTATCTAAAGCACTCTCCCGCCTTAAACCTTTTCACTGACTGCCCCACACCTCTGGAATGCCTTCCCCTCAGTACCCACTACAACCCCTCTATCCACCTTTAAGACCCAACTTAAGACACACTTGCTTAAAGAAGCATATGATAGCACTGTGATATTCTGAACACATGATACATAAGCTTGGCCCCTGCAGATGCACTTACCAGAACTCCCTCCTACTGTCTCTTAACTTTCTCCCCTACCACCAATTATACCTGTAAGCTCCTCGGGCAGGGACTCCTCTTCCTTAATGTTACTTTTATGTCTAAGCACTTATTCCCATGATCTGTTATTTATATTATCTGTTATTTATTGATTACCATGTGTATTACTGCTGTAAGCGCTATGTACATTAATGGCGCTATATAATAAATAAAGACATACAATACAATACAATACAGGGGTAAGTAGAATTTTTATTTACTTATGTTGGCTGAATAATTTTTTAATTTTGAATGGCAAATGAGCTATTATCCAGATCTGATATAGTAAATTGTCCCCATTACTGTACTGTATGTTTGAGGGTTGTTGTTGGGGTAAGGGTACCCATTAATTGCCATTGGGGTTATCTTTGCTCCCATTGAGGTGGCACACACTGGCAATGAACTGGGTCCTATTGGCTATTTGTTTTGTAATGTTTATTGTGTGTAGGGGGGATGGATGAAGGTGGTATTTGGCCCACTGTGGGTGTTTTATGCCTACCGGGTGGGGTAGTGGGATGGGTTAACCCCTTCATTACCTAACAGTAGTAACCGCTACGGTAATGAAGGATTTAACTCCTCCCCGCAACCCCCCGCATGGCCTATTTTGCTTTTTGGCCGCTCCCCTTGGTGAGTTTTGGCCCGGAGCCAGAAATCGCGAAAAAATGCCTTCCCCACACGATTTGGCCAACTCATTGAGGCTTTCTGAATACTACCTAGCAAAATTTTGCGATAACTGCTCAAAATAGTGTTCTGAGATTGGATGCATTTTAAGGAACCCCAACCCTCTCAATATCGCGCGTCTGAGATTATGCATTTTAAGGAACCCCAACCCACTCTAATAGCGTCTGAGACCAGATGCATTGTAAGGAACCCCCAACCCTCTCTAATAGCGCGTCTGAATCAGATGCATTGTAAGGACCCCCAACCCTCTCTAATATCGTCTGAGATCAAGATGCATTGTAGGACACAACCCTCTCTAATACACGTCTGAGATCAGATACATTGTAAGTTCTTCTGTATTTGGTACAATTTTCAAATGAGATACAAAAAAGGTGATAAAGAAGGCCGCTCCCACAACTTATCAAGTGATACAAGTGCATGTGCAAATAATATTCTCTACATTTATAGTGGGTAAATTATCTATACAAAGTGCATATTGTGATTGAACAAATAAAGCTGTAACTTCCTGCTCAAGCACTCTGGTAGGTACTGTCTCCATTGGTCCAAAAGGCTGAAATGTTCTTTCAATTCAGGTTTCCCCCTAGAATCTGAAGAACACCATTTTCAAATGACCTTTAAATTGCATGGAACCGTTTAGGGAGACTGGGAATACCTATTGAAAACACTGTATTAGGGTGAATAAAGTAGGTCTGTGGACCAGTAGATAACATGAAGGCATTTTTATTGTGAAGGTACATCTCATGAGCACTGCCATGTATTAAGTGCAGTGGTCAAGGACGAAAACAGTTTACAATCTAAAGAGTTCTAAGTGGGACTGCACCCATGGGAGCGTAGACTTCTCTTACCACCTGATGAGTTGAGCGAGTCGATACCTGGAGCACAATGGATACCCGCTGAGTGTTGTTAAAAGCTGGACGAATAAGTTTGTTGTATCTGTCCTTTATTCAGAAGGTTGTTCATTAATCTCTCCTCGAATCTGCAGCCCTGCTACCTAGGAACAAACGAGGGGACAAGAGGATATTGTGACATCTCTAATAATTCTGTTCCACATAGTACCATAGTGACCTAATGACATGGACGTGTTTAATGGGTTAAAGAGTCAGTGCCACATAGAAGCAAAGTGACCTAGTCTCCGGGACGACGTTTAATGGGTAAAAGCAGGTTAGTCTCACGTAGGAGTACAGTAACTGACTTTTCTCACTTTCTTTCTTCGCCTGCTTTTTCCCAACTTTATAGCTATCTGACCTCCCTTATCTGCCACCAGGCTATGTGCATTTTTATATCACCAGATACATAGCCTACCAAGTCACC
Organism: Ascaphus truei; assembly: GCA_036426205.1. Classification (NCBI taxonomy): domain Eukaryota; kingdom Metazoa; phylum Chordata; class Amphibia; order Anura; family Ascaphidae; genus Ascaphus; species Ascaphus truei. The sequence continues at coordinate 48,680 of WSYH01000393.1, forward strand.
ACCCAGTGGCTGACTTACAGTGGCTGTAATACTCATAGGCTACGGCCCCAGTCCTCCCAGCTGCACGCTCGCCTGGCTACATGGCGCGCGTGCAGAGACTAACAGTCGCGATCAGCGGTCTGTAGGGGAGCGCGGGGTGGGGCCATGATGGGGGCGCACCATGACGAGCATATCTGCCCCTGCCCACTGGCTGCGCGCCGACCACGTGACGCGTTGCGGCATGGGAAGACAACATTATTTTCTTCCCTGCTAGCGTCGAGTCACAAGCGTTTTGCTTGCCCACACACACACCGCACTGGGCCTGCCCCTAAGAGGGCGTTGCTGTGGTGTTTGGCGCAATATGCCATAGCGCGCGCCGCCGTGACCACCGGGCACTCAGCCATAGAATGCAACCCCTTTGCAGTGTTCGAGAGATACAAACAGTGACCGCTCACCTTATTTTTGATACATAAATCCTTCCAAGTTTTGGTTGTTCTGGTCATATAGTTTTGGCGTGCGTAAGGCTGAGTCCATGGTGACTGCAGCCGTGCGGAGGCGCCGCTGCGGCTGAGTTCCCGCGCCATCCGTGAGCGTTTCGGAGGGCGGGCCAGTGACGTCACGGAGCTGGTTCGCCCTCATTGTGCGAACCGCTCACGTGACCGGCCCTGCGCTCCCGTGAGCGCTCAAACTAAAACATTTTTACAGCTACTCACTCCTCCGCACACGAGCCCCTGCTAAGCCGCTCTCATTGCGGCTGCAGGGCTCACGCCAAGCGTTAGCGCCTAAACGCTGACCCTGGACGCAGCCTCTAAGACACACAGAAACACACTGAAATACTGTATATAGTACTTTTTTTTAATCTAAGTTTTGTGATTGCAAAAGTAACCACTGGGTGTCAGTATTGTGTAACGGTTGTGAGGCATCTATCACCAAAAAAGCAAGACATACAGTACTTCAATGGTCAAAAAAGATATATGTTTTTATAGGACAGTTACTCTGCTTTATTATTTTATTTATTTAATTTATAAAATATTTTACTAGGAAGTAATTATTGAGAGTTACCTCTCGTTTTCAAGTATGTCCTGGGCACAGAAAAACAATAATAAGATGGTTACAAATACAGTTACTAAATGAACAGGGTATACATATATCAAGACATTGCGTGCACAGTTAAAGATAATATATATTATTGGGCGTATGAAAAGTTACAGCCAGCTTAAAATGTGAGACCAGCCTTAGATTTGAAAAACGTAAACTGGTGGTGGATGTGAGAGTCTCTGGTAGGTGTTCCCAGTTTTGGGCGCGCCGAAGGAGAAGGAGGAACGTCCGATACTTTGTTGAGCCTTGGGACCATGAACAGTCCTTTTGAGCTGATCTCAGGGATAAGTGCTGCGTGTGGTAGGGGTAGGAGCTTGTTCAGATAGGCGGTAACTTGCCCATGAAGAATTTAAAGGCAAGACAGGAAAGGTGAACTTTGCGCCTAGACTCAAGTGTTGACCATCTAGTTCCCATCCTGTATCATGCCGCACTGTGAATACATGCAATAGTTTTTTGTATTTTGGAGAAATTTGATGAAAAAAACTATCTGCGGGTCTATTAAGATGGACCCTCCATTTAGATTTTCTAAAAACGTATCCCGGCGACACTGGAGCTTTGCTGCATTCTCTACACATGTACCAAGCAAATAAAATGATCTTAAGTTATGAACCATAAGAATGGGCAAATAAGATGGTATATTACTTTACATTTATTGAAATCTCACTATCTGATGCTACAGTACCTGGGGGGAGGCAGGCGGGGGGGGGGAGGGGGGGTGGATGTCCGGTGATACTCAGCATAATTATACAGCGGCGCACATTCATTTATGAGGGATGAAGTGTGCAGGATACTCAGCATCCTTATACTCCACACACGTTCAACCAGGGGGGGAGTGTGCAGAGATACTCAGCATCATATTCAGACGCATCTTCATTATTAGAGGTTGAAGTGTACAGAGAAACTCATCATCATTATACAGTGCAACATCTCATTAGCATGTTGATCATCAGTGTATAATACCCAACATCATTATACAGCAACGGGTTGTTCATTGTCAGGGGTATAGAGATACTCTGCATATTATACATCGTAGCATGTTCTAATCTGTCAATGCAATGCTGCCTCAAATGAAGCATTTTTCTGCATCGATAAAAGAAGCGGAGACAGATTTCCATTCATTTTCTCTCTCTTAAAGCTAAGTTTAATAACCAATTAATATGAATTATCCCACAGGGACACTTAATTTTCCTATATTGTAACTCATACAACCTATTAAATAAACAGTAAAAAAAAATAAGATTTTTTCTTTCTTGATTCCTGCTTTTATTCAAATATTGGTCTAAAGAAATGTTGATTTGAACTGTAAGACACAGAGCAATCTAGATAATACATAGGAGATACAGGAATAAATGCATTAATACACTATTATATTAGTTTATGTATTTGGATAGATAGTCATATATATATATATCTATATATATTATATATATATATATATATATATATATATATATATATATATATATTCTATTTTTTATTGTATACACACACATATATATATAATATAATATATATATTATATAATATAATATATATATATCATATATAGATATATATATCATGTCTGTCTTATGTCTATCTAATCTAAACTAATATAGCGGTCTATTGATTTTAATTATATATAAAACTATAAACTCTTCAATAGATATATATATATATTTACACACACATACATACAGTATACATATACCATGTTTTTATATACTGTATAGTGCTTGTATATACGAGGGTGTGTGTGTGTATGTGTATGTATAGATATATAATTATAATATATATATTATATATATATATATCATACATAAAAGATATCCATCAAAATATATAAGTATATATATATATATATCTTATATATACATACATACATCATACCACACACACACCACACACACACACACAAAGTATTCTTCTTCTATGAATTCTTTATAACTGTACCGGAATCATTAAAATGAGGCAGAGATACTGTAAGGAAGCAGCAGGTACTCATGGATAAGGTGAGAAAGGTTAGCGGGGGGGTGATGATTAAATATTACTCACGTACCAAGCAGAGACCTGTGAGAAGCAGCAGATGAGCATATTCCCCGTGGCAGAGCTCGAAAGCTGAGCGTGGGATGTTGGGGAGGGCAGTGGCCGTCGCTGCTGCTGTCGCTGCTGCTTGCCGCTGCCGCTGCTGCTTCTGATGTGGGATACAGGCAGCCTGAGCGAGGCTGAAATGCATCAAGTGCAGAATTGGAAACCTGCAGAGCTGCTTTCAATGTAGGAGCTCTCATGGGATCCACGGACCTTAACCTCCCAGCCGCACAGATACACAAGTAATATATATATATATAATGTAGAGGTATCGTACCGGTTAGCCGAGCTCTTTAATAATCAAAATGAATAGATGATACCGTTCTGTGGCTAACGAAATGCTTTTATTTGTGCGAGCTTTCGAGATAAACTGATCTCTTCTTCCGGCGATGTTACAATGAATAAAGCAGGCAAGGTTAAACTTACAAATAGTGCATACACTGTAGGAATGTTATCTGTGACTGACTGAACCTAACCCCCCCCCCCCCCTTTGTGTATATGTGCGATTTATGACTTGAGTTGTTAAATAGTCCCCTGAATGTGAGTGTTTGTTGTGTGTGTGTATGTGTGTTTGCTCTTTACCATTTTATTTACATACACGCACGTCTTACATCACTACATTCAGGACTATTTAACACCGCAAGTCATAAATCGCATACTACGCTAAGGGGGGAGGGGGTGTTAGGTTTCAGTCATAGGTTTTCTCTTGCATCCGCTGCGTACCATAAACGCCTTAGCTTACTTTAGTAACCCAACACCAGGAGAGGGGGTTACAGGTACATGCCCAAATAAGGGCTCCCTTCCCCTTCCCGTGGCATACAATGCCTGAATCATTCCCAATGATATGAGCTCTGTTACGAAGTAAGTCAGACTTTAACCCACGCACATCCATAACCTTCTGAGCAAGCGGTATCCACTGATTCACACAATTGTACATAAAAATACATAGTAAAAAAACCCAATGCCTAATATTAACCCATGGTTGTCCACAGTAACACTGACCGAGAATGGGTCTTAGGGTCTCCTCTTACAAACACTATTTGCCCCATAACTTTAATGAGTTTTCCCACTCATAATGAATCAATAGATTATAGAGCTTCAATTAATAGTAGTGATGAAGGGTCATCTAATGCAGGGCGGCACTCCAGTCCTCAAGGCCACCAACCGTCAGGTTTCAGATATCCCTGCTTCCAGCACAGGTGCGCTCATCATTCGCGCATCCTTTTCTTCATTCGTCCTCCATGATGCACCCTTTTTCTGACATCCTACTGACCTCGTCGCTAAAAAACTATCCCCGTTCTAACCTGATTTTCCTACTTTGATGTGTTTTCTAGAATTGCAAGCTTAACTTCTGGATCTGACATCTTTTGGGTGAATATACCCACTTTAAATGTAGTTTTTTATTTGTATTTTTTACCTGTCATCTCTGGGTCTAGTCACTGTTATATTTTGTGCTGTATCTAACATGTTTGTGATGTTTCCCTCACATTCCTAGTTACATCAGGTTTTTGCTCAATACATTTTTTATGTTTGTGCGCTTCGCGGTAATCTTTCACACGTTATTTGTGATGGTTCTAGGTAAGTAGTCCATGAATGCTTATTTCTGTATAATGTTTGAGGCTGATAGGTATATAGTCTAGTTAGGGCATTATTTCTGTATATGTGGAGGCTGATAGGTAATAGTCATAGTTAGGCATAGTGTCTGGATATTGAGGCTGATAGGTATATAGTCAAGTTAGGCCATTATTTCTGTATATGTGAGCTGATAGGTATATATTCATATTATGCATTATTTCTGTTATATGGGAGGCGGATAGTATATAGCCATAGTTAGGTCATTATTGCTGTTATGTGAGGCTGTATGGTTATAGTCCATAGTTATGGCATTATTTCTGTTATGTGAGGCCTGATGGTATATAGTCATAGGCATTATTTCTATATTATGTGGGGCTGAATAGGTATATAGTCATAGCAATTATTTCTATATAGGATCAAGTTAGGCATGTATTTCTTAATGTGAGGCTGAGAGTACAATATAATATCTCATTGTTAGGCATTATTTCTGTTATAGTGATCATAGTTTAGGGGGGTGTAACGGGGGAGAGTAAGGAGAACGTTGCAACAGGGGGAGGATGGAGAACAGTGTAACGGGGGAGAGTAAGGAGAACGTTGCAACAGGGGGGAGGATGGAGAACAGTGTAACGGGGGAGAGGTAAGGAGAACGTTGCAACAGGGGGAGGATGGAGAACAGTGTAACGGGGAGAGTAAGGAGAACGTTGCAACAGGGGGGAGGATGGAGAACAGTGTAACGGGGAGAGTAAGAGAACGCGTAACGGGGAACAGTAGGAGAACAGCGTAACACAGGGAGGATGGAGATTGGTGTAACGGGAAGAGTAAGGAGAATGGTGTAACGGTGGAGGAACGAGAACGGTGTAACGGGGGAGAGTAAAGAGAACGTTGTAACGGGGGGAGGAAGGAGAACGGTGTTACGGGGAGTAAGGAGAATGGCATAACGGGGAAGAACGGTGTAACGGGGGGAGTAAGGAGAATGGCATACAGGCGGGGGGGAAGAATGGTGTAACGGGGGAGGTAGGAGAACAGGTGAACGGGGGAGAGTAAGGAGAACGGCGTAACAGAGATTAAGGAGAACAGTGTAACGGAGAGTAAGGAGAACGGTGAAGCGGGGAGAGTAAGGAGAATGGTGTAACACGGGGAGGAAGGAGATCGGTGTAATGGGGGAGAGTAAGGAGAACGGTGTAACGGGGGAGAGTAAGGAGAACGGTGTAACGGGGAGAGTAAGGAGAACGGCGTAACGGGGGAGAGTAAGGAGAACGGTGTAACGGGGGAGAGTAAGGAGAACAGCGTAACGGGGGAGAGTAAGGAGAACGGTGTAACGGGGGAGAGTAAGGAGAACAGCGTAACGGGGAGAGTAAGGAGAACGGCGTAACATGGGGAGGAGGATGAGATCGGTGTAACGGAGAGAGTAAAGTGACCGGTGTAATGGGGGGAGGAAGGAGAACGGAGTAACGGGGAGAGTAAGGAGAATGGTGTAATGGGGGAGAGGAAGGAGAACAGTGTTACGGGGAGAGTAAGGAGAACGGCGTAACACGGGTAGGAAGGAGAACGGCGTAATGGGGAGAGTTAGGAGAATGGGTGTAACGGAGAGAGTAAGGAGAATGGCGTAACGGGGAGAGTAAGGAGAACAGTGTTACGGGGAGAGTAAGGAGAACAGTGTTACGGGGAGAGTAAGGAGAACGGCGTAACACGGGTAGGAAGGAGAACGGTGTAATGGGGAGAGTTAGGAGAATGGCGTAACGGGGAGAGTAAGGAGAATCGTGTAACGTGGGGAGGACAGAGAACAGCTTAACACGGGGAGGAAGGAGATCAATGTAACAGGGGAGAGGAAGGAAAACGGTGTAACGGGAAGAGTAATGAGAACGGCGTAATGGGGAGAGTAAGGAGAATGGGTGTAACGGAGCGCGTAAGGAGAATGGTGTAATGGGGGGAGGACAGAGGACGGCGTAACGGGGAGTAAGGAGAACAGTTTAACGGGGGAGATTAAGGAGAATGGCATAACACGGGGAGGAAGGAGATCGGTGTAACGGGGAGTAAGGAGAATGGTGTAACGGGGGAGAGTTAGGAGAACGGTTTAAAGGGGGGAGAAATGAGAACGGTGTAACGGGTGGGGAGTAATGAGAACGGTGTAACGGGGGAGAGTTAGGAGAACGGTTTAACGAGTGGGGAGTAATGAGAACGGTGTAACGGGGGAGTGGAACGAGAATGGCATAATGGGACAGGAAGGAGAATGGGTGTAATAGGGGGATTTTTACATGTGATAATGGCTATATGACTAGCTAGAGATGCAAAATCGCTTGCAAAGTGCACTTTACATGCGTTAAATCACTTCTCGAAGCTACTAGAATAGGCCCCTATAACGGCGCGCTACAAGAAAACAATTCCTGCTGCAGCTCTGGGAGTCTCCCAGGACCCCGGGGAGTCTCCGGCGTCAAGCTGCCCCCTCAGAAACATTGTGGCACTACACAAACATACATAATCTTACATTGACATTTCTACCAGAAATCATATTACCATCATATCCTAAAATCACTTCATAACCACGTTCATCACATAATGCAGTCTTGTTCCATGAGCAAAATAAAAACAGGAAAACGAGCGCAAAGAAAACTTATAGCCCCAATTTAAAGATGTAGGCAGAAACTGGTGGGTGCAGCAGAGGGTGATAAGTGGGTTCTTCGATGAGCACAACATATTTATTTTTATAATACACGGGTGCTTGTTTCTTTCCCTACCTTTTCTCTTCTCAATCCTTCTCTCTCTCCCCCCTTTCTCTCCCTATCTTCCCCCACTTCTCCCTCCCTCTCTTCTCTCTTTCCTTTTCCAGCATTCTTGCTTTCTCCACACACGTAAACTGACTTCCTCTCTATGACGGGCAAGGGTAACCAGGCTTCTTAATAAAGGTTAGGTCCTCTGGTTGACCTTGGGTACCGTGGGTCCCTGGCAGCTACCCAGCACTATAAGCCAGGGGCCAGGTATATGTACGTTAAGTTAAAGTGACCCCTGCTTTTTAAGGAGAACGGTGTAACTGGGGAGAGTAAGGAGAACAGTGTAACGGGAGAGTAAGCAGAACGGTGTAACGTGGGAGAGTAAGGAGAACGGCATAAAAGGGGGGAGGAAAGAGAATGGTGTAATGGGGGGAGGAAAGAGAATGGTGTAATGGGGGGAGGAAGGAGAATGGTGTAATGGGGGCAGGAAGCAGAACGGTGTAACGTGGGAGAGTAAGGAGAACGGCATAAGAGGGGGGAGGAAAGAGAATGGTGTAACCGCGGGAGGAAGGAGAACGGCGTAATGGGGGAGAGTAAGGAGAACGGCATAATGGGGGAGAGTATGGAGAGCGGTGTAACGGGGGAGACCCGGCTTTTCCAGCCTGCTGGGCTCGCCTACTACTCTAACGTCAGCCGGGTCGAGCTCCTCTTTCTATTGGCTGACAGGGAGGAATTCCCACGCCCCGATCGGCTGCTCCTTCCCCCTCCATTCTGGGGATAGCCCAGCGGAGAGTATGTAAGGTGCTGACCAAGAGAGGGAGCAAGTACATCCAAGCCAACCAATGAGGTCAGTCGATGAAGCTACTTTTCAAAGTTGCTCTGTTAGAAATAACGGAGCGACCGGCTTCATTTTGAAGCCTCAAAAGTTTGCCTCGCAGAGACTAGGGGGCCTATGCAGAGTCGTCCGAATACATGCCATTCGGCATGTATTCGGCAGAATTTGCTTCCCGTATGCACAGAGGCTTCCTTGAGTGGCGAAATTTGAAATTTTCGCCAGGAGATTTGCTAGGCGGCAGCATCCCGCCAATGTGTTGGCGAGAAGCGTGTTTTTTTTAAATTTCGCCATGTTTCTAGGTTCGGCATATGCAGGAAAGGGCAAAGTGTGGTATTCGGCATGTGTGCTTGAATTCTCAGCGCTGAAGTCGCCAATTGTGCGCGCCAGGAAAAAACGGCAGTAGCCGTCCTGTTCCATGGAAAGTGCTGTCAGTTAGCATGGGGAAGCGGAGGAGCGGTCACGTGACCGCTCCCATCCAATGGGTCTGCAGCCGGTTCCCTACAGAGCCGTCATTGCCAGACAGAAGGTGGGGTGTGTGTGTGTGATGCCCCGATCGCTGTCTCCCTTCTGCCCTGGTCCCTGCCCCCCTTCTGCTCCGGTCCCTGCCCCCCTTCTGCTCCGGTCCCTGTCTCCTGTGTGTGTGCATTGTGTGTGCATTGTGTGCCGTGTGTGTGTGTGTGTGTTTGCATTGTGTGTATGTGTATGTGCATGCATGCATGTGTGTGTATGTGTGCATGTGTGTGTATGCATGTATGCATGTGTGTGTATGTGTACTGCTGCCGAGTGCGGGGCTTCAGATCGCGATCAGCTGCTGGGCTTGGGGGGAGGGGGGGGGTCAGTATTTGCTGCCGAGTGCAGGGCTTCACATTGCGATCACTGCTGGCTTGGGGGGGGGGGGGGGTCAGTAGTGCTGCCGATGCAGGGCTTCACATTGCGATCAGCTGCTGGGCTTGGGGGGGGGGTAGTAGTGCTGCCGAGTGCAGGGCTTCACATTGCGATCGGCTGCTGGGCTTGGGGGGGGGGTGGGGGGGGGGGGGGTCAGTAGTGCTGCCGAGTGCAGGGCTTCACATTGCGATCAGCTGTGGGCTTTGGGGGGGGGGGGGGGGGGGTGGGTTTGTTTGGGTTTTGTCTTTGTTTGGTGGTTTTGGTTTGTTTTTTTTTTTTTTTTGGTTTTTACCCTTTTTTCTTTTTTATTTTTGTGTTTTTGTTGTTTTATTTTTTCTTTTCTTTTTGTTTATTTTTTCTTTTTTTTCATTTTTTTTTGTCCTTCTTTCTACTCTTCCGAGTGCAGGAGCTTCACATTGCGATCAGCTGCTGGGCTTCCATTGACACTCTCTTTCTTTCTTCGTCTGCTTTAGGTCTAAGCTTTATAGCTATCTGACTATCCTTATCTGCCACCAGGCTATATGCATTATGATGTCACCAATGAATTATATCTCACGGACGGGCAAAATAATTTTATAATCTAGAGAGAAGTTTTTGGTTCAGGTGCTGAGGAAATCCCCAGTGACTTTTTTTTTAATCCATCCTCGGCACCCCTGTTTTCCTGGGCTCTGCATCTCAGGATTAGCACGTCAGACAGAAAACTGTTTTTTAGACGTAGGGATCAGAAGTTTAAATCGGGGTTTTGTGGATTGCGATTACAGTATAACAATACTGTATCTGTGTCCTAAAATGTCTTCTGGCTGCCTCGGATTTATACAATAAAATGTCTGCTCACGAGAGAAAACAGGACACTGTTAAATTCAATAAAATGGTAATGAAAGTCAAATCTGATAGAACTCCTAATTTCATTTCAAAAGGATACAACCACGTCAATGAATTTATGCCACGCTTAAAGCCAGGTTACGCCCTAAAAAGTGTTCTCATGTTCTTAAAAAAAAAAAAAAAACCTTACAGATTTTTTTCTATTTATAGCATATTGAAGAGAACGTTTAATGTTCAGCACAATGGGAAGTCTCTATATTGCCATATTAGTACATTTATTGTACAGTAAGCTGCAGATAGGGCTGCTGACATGGGGGAGGGGGGATTTCTGGGACATCTGTCACGGGGCTGGCAGCTGCAGGTGGTCGAGCCCAGCTTCCGCCTCCGGCTGCCAGGCCCCAGCTCTCCCCAGCTGTTGCCCGGCATGCACAACAAGCGCCTTCCCCCGCAGTCAGCCCAACCTCTGCTTCCGCCGCCGGGATCGGCGCAGCACCGGAGTCCTCCCTCCCAAGTAAGGCTGCGTCCATAGACACAGCAGCCGTGCGGAGGAGTGCGGAGGCGCGCGGAGGCTGAGGGAAAGCGGGTGCTTTCCCTGGCCTTCGTTCGCGCGCTGTCCGGGGGCGTGCCTATGGGCGGGCCAGTGACATCACGGAGCTGGTTTGCCCTCATTGAGTGAACCGCTCACGTGACCGCCTGATCGCTCGAAAAATCCGTTTTGACTGATTTCACGCGCGTCGCACGAATTTCCCCGCTTCCGTGCGCACGCGCCCATACGCTGTATGGACACGATCACTGCCTTTAGGCAGTCTGATCGCGCAGCATGCGGATGCGTCAGCGCGGTCTGTCCTATGGACTCAGCCTATGTGTGTGTGTATTAAGTTTGGGGAGGGGTGGTATTGAGTGGGAGGAGAGGGGCTATTGAGTGGGAAGAGGAGGGGGGGATTGAGAGGGAGGAGGGGGAATTGATGGGGAGGAGGGGGAATTGAGGGGGAGGAGAGGGGGTGGAGGGGGAGGAGAGGAGGGGGTGTCACGGAAGAGCAGAACTTTACACCGCAATCAAGGCACCAGAGAGGACAAAGAAGTTCAATAAAAAGTCTTTATTCATGTCGGAGCAAGCACAGCACAAAATCACAAACACTCCCCAAAACAGGGAACACAGGGGGAATCCTAGCTACCTAGGTGCCAGGCGCCACTTCCAAGACTTACCGGGGGTTTGCTTCCACTCCTATGGGGGTAGAGACCACCCACCTCTCTGGTGCCATTCACAGCTGAGCACTTTCGAATCTCCCACTTAAAAGTCCTGCTCTCCGCTTCTCCGGTGACTCACAGTCCCGCAGCACAGAAGCACTGCTCAATTTCCCGCTTGGTTAGGCTCCGAGACTTGGTCAGCACCTTGCATACTCTCCGCTGGGCTATGCCCAGAACGGAGGGGGAAGGAGCAGCCAATTGGAGCGTGGGGATTCCTCACCACCAGCTAATTTTTATTTATTTATAAAAAATGTTTTACCAGGAAGTAATGCGAGAGGTACCTCTTATTTTGAAGTATGTCCTGGGCACAGAGTTATAAAAATACATATTACATTAAAAGAACAGGGTTAAACAGTCAATTCACAGACATTTCATGGACAGTTAAAGTTGGGAAATTGGGTACAGGGGATAAAGGGCTGGTGAATTTCCAATTGAAATAGAGCAGTTTTAGCATCACCAAACAGCAGCGAACGGCAGCAAACAGCTCACCCCCTTTGGCTGCCCTTCGGCTGCGCCAAAAGCTGTCCGCCTTTGGGGCAACGCAGATGTACACTGAGGTGGTTGATTTTCAATGCAGCTGTAAACGAAAAGCTCTTTGTGTCCTCTTGGCTCATTAACATTTCAGTGGGTGGGGTTGGCGTTCCACAAAGTACAAGCAAATGTTAACCCTTAGCACGCTGGTCCTGTGCAGAGGGGAGCAGCTCTTGGGGAGCCTCATCAGGCTGTCTGCCCTTGAATGGAAAGAAGGGCTCGTCCCTTGGCTGATGTCAGAGGAGTAGGCGTGCCAAGCAGGCTCGAATAGCCGGGTGAACAGAAAATATGATTTTAGCCAAGGGTAGAAGACTCTATGGCTGCATCCTCTCTGGCAAACTCATTGCCACCTGCGGGGCCGGCTCCACCAAGTCTGGCAACTACAAAAAGTGTCCACAAGGGGCGAATGTGGCAATTCACCTTTTCTCGCCCACCAAACGTTTTCACACCTCTGGACATCCTCTCCCCCTTGAACTATGGACTCTATGCAGACTTGCTGGCAGCTTAACTGGATGCCCGGCAAGACTGCAAAGAGCCTTATAAGAAATGTATCCAACAATGGAAAACATATTTTAATACATGGGGGACCTTGGGGAGACTCATGACTGTAAGGGTCTTAGGACTGAGATATCGGGGCTCGAAAACTAGGAGTCTGGGGATGCTGGACAACCCCGGTGTAATTCTACTCGCATACCGGCAAATCATGCCTGCTCGCCGGGTAGAATGAAGGTACTACCGGTAGCTGCGGACCCCGAACTCTTGCAAACAAAATAATCGCAATGTTAACCAAATATCCCACCTAAAACTTACACACCGAGTTTCATGGGTCTGTGGTAACAGGAACAAGGAAAGTGGAAACGCAGGGCTCACTTTAACTTTTCATGTAAAGATGCCTGGCCCCTGACTCAAAGTGCTGGCTAGCAGCCAGGGGCCCACGGGACCCAAGGGCAACCAGGGGGCTTAACCTTTATTATGAAGCCTGGTTTACCCTTGGCTGTCACAATGGGTCACCATGGCAACGCAGCGTCAAATGACACCGCAAGTCATGTGACATGACGCGTCACCATGGCATCGTGCGTCAAATGACGGGTGCGGGTCATGTGACCCTGCGCGTTATTTGACGCAGGATTTTAGGAAAGAAGGCGCGAGCACAGGGGATGGCAGGTAGGGGGGAGCAGCGCACAAAGTTTGCGCACCCCTGCTCTAAGCTGTATTTACTTTAGAATGCCTATTCAAGTTTATGGGGCCTATATTAGTAGCTGCGATGAGTTTGCTGCTTTCTCGCAAGGTTTGGCATGTTCCCGCTGAATGGTTTGTCATTTGTGTTATCACGGTATTCAGAAAGAATCTGAAACCCTCTCAAACTGTGAGGTAGGAACGAAAGCCGTACAGGAGAGCAGCGATGAGATCTCAGCCTCTCTCAAAGTACTTCCAGTACGATCTGGCCACAGCTGCATAGAGAGTTGCACAGAGAGAGCCTCTCCCTGCACAGCTCTTACCGGCGATCGCAGTGTTTTTATTTATTAGATTGTAAGCACTTCGGAGCAGGGACTCCTAATTACTTTTATGTCTGAAGCACTTCTCCCCTTTATGTGTTTGTAAGAGATGTGCGCAGAGGTTCATATAATGGAGACCGCAATTTGGGTGAAATTATATCTTGGCTTTATTGAGCCTGTTCCTTTATCCAGGCAAAACACACAAAAACAACAAAATAACAAACCCCTTTCCCTGTGTAAGGAATAACTTACTTCCCCAGACACTATCTGCAGGACTGGAGGGATATTCCCATTACCAGCCTATCATCCCAAAGTCTCAGGAAGTACCTTAAGCAGGTGGCCCTTCATGTCAGTCTCTGGCAGGATCCTGGGTCCTCTGTGTCCAGGAAATAAAGGTCACTGGGTGTCTGCGTGTCTTAATCTCAGCACAGACTTTGTGCTCAAGACAGTGTCTGTGTGCAGGCTTCTCTGCTCTCCTTCTGTTAGCCCAAATGTGAGCTAAGGAATCTCTCTCCTGTTTCTCACATCAGGCTTTTCTCATAGTCCTAATCAGCCAGGTGGAGTCTGGTTGATTGCCTGAGTGAAATTAACCAGCTCGCTGCTAGATTTAGAGTCAGTCTCTCTCAAACAGTGATAAGTCCCTGTTACAGTGTTATCTATATATAATAAAACTGATTCTTGTATGTCTGGTGCTAGATGCGGCGAATCTGATTGGTCCCTGTGTCCGCCCGCCCCCACGCTACTCTCATTGGCCAAGAGGTACGCTCCACTGTGACACACACATAGACACACACAGACATTGGTCCCTGTGTCCACCCGCTCACAGTTAGCCTCCCACACGACTCTCATTGGCCAAAAGGTACAGTGACATCACTGACACGCCTACTTCACTGTCACACACTCTCACTGACACACCATACCCCCAGGAAACCCCTGTGGAGTCCAAGGTAAGTTTCAGCCATCTCACACTCTCACCCCTATCTACACACACACTAACTGTCACCCCTGTGTACACACACACTCGCACCTGAGACCATGCTTCACACACACTCACTGTCACCCCTGTGTACACACACACTCACACACACTCACACCTGAGACCATGCTTCTTCACCTAATATCACATGAGATCCATATTAGATGAATGTTACATCTCTTAAAGGGATAAGTTGGAATCTACATTTTACAATATCTATATTTTACAACAGTGGCTGCTGTGAGTATCTCCTCACTAACTGTCATTTAATGCCTAAACATATTGTTATTTATTTGTTTCACTGAAAAGGGAATTAAAAAAACATATGTTTTGCACCTGTATGTAGAAATTAATCTGTCCTTACACAAAATGGCTGCTGTGAGAATCTCCTCACTAACTGTCATTTCATGCTTACTATAATTTTGGCTCCGCCCCTTATTGACATCACATCAGAGAGATCAGAAGTTTCTCAGTCAGTGTGTAGTTGGCCTACATTTATTACTCACGCAGTGTAGTTGTGGTTTTGTTTTTATATCTTTGCTCCAACTGGAACTACTAAAAATTATACTTTTTATTTTAAACAACATCAATTTATTTTATCTATTTACATTCCGGGCAACGCCGGGTCTCTCAGCTAGTTTATATTATTTGTTATTTATATGATTCTAACATGTATTACTGCTGTGAAGCGCTATGTCCATTAATGGTGCTATATAAATAAAGACATACATACATACATTTAAATTTGAATACTAGTGTGTGAGAGCAGGGGGACTACGGAGCTGAACCGCATTGATTTCAGCCTCTGCACCCCCTGCATCCTGAGTTACAGGCCCCGGTATGAGGTGCCGGTATCTCCTATGTGTTTAAATGTCCCTGTCACGTGACGCGGGAGATTTAAACATTGCATGGGTATACCGGCACCCCATACTGTAATTCGGGAAGCAGAGGGTCCCCAGACCTGAAATCAATGTGATTCAGCTCTGGAGACCCCTTGCTCCTGTACACTAGTATTCAAATGTAAATAAAAAATGCTTAATTACCTTAGCGGCTAGCCGGTAAAGCAATGAAGGGGTTAAACCTGAGTACCCTGATTATTGGGGGCAGAAGGGGTGGATGAAGGGGGTAGTTGCCCCATGGAGGGTGGTTATGCTTGTTTTTTTTAATTGTGTTTTTTGGATGCTTGCCCATTTCAGGTATAGATAAATACAGTGACAGGCAATGCTTTTTTAGGCAAACGGTTGTTTTTAATTAATTGTTATGTTTTGTGTTTGTGTTTCCTGTTTTGAGTTAATTGTTATGTATTTGTAGGGCTTGTTTTTCTTTAATTGTTGTACTGTTTAGCCATTTCATTTCTTTAATTGTTGTGTTGTTTAGGCTTTTGACCTATTTAATTGTTGTGTTGTTTTGGCGTTTGATTTATTTTATTGTTGTGTTTTTAGGTGATTGGTTTCTTTAATTGTTGTGTTGTTTAATTGCTTGGGTTTTGTTATTGTTGTGTTGTTTAGGTGCTTGGGTTTTGTTATTGTTGTGTTGTTTAGGTACTGTTCTTTTTTTAGGTTGCCCATTGACTGCTATAATGGCTAATCATGCCCATATTATATGGGCATGATGAACCACTGTGCCAATCAATGGGTAGAGGGTAGGGTAGTTGCCCGGGGAGGGTGGTTAGGCTGCCAGGGTGGGTAGCGGGGGAGGGGGGTTAACCCCTTAATTACTATAGCGGTTACTAATCACTAAGGTGATTAAGGGGTATGGGGACATTAGTTTGTTTTTTTATTGTACTGTTGCTGCCCACGGAGGACATGGACATGGAGGATGGTGATGAAGACAGCCTTCATCCTGGCAGGGTGCTATAACTGAGACCTGGCTCACTCAGTCTGACTCTGCTCTGGAAGCTGCCCTCTCCTATGGTGGCCTTTCCTTCTCCCACACTCCGCGCCATGATGGCAGGGGTGGAGGTGTGGGGCTCCTGCTCTCCTCTCTCTGCCGTTACCGAACCCTTCCTATTCCCCCCTCTCTTGCTTTTCCCTCCTTTGAGGTTCACACTGTCCAGATCTTCTCTCCTCTCCCTGTCCTTGTGGCGGTCATCTATCGCCCACCTACCTCTACTCATCCCCCTTCTGCCTTTCTCTCTCACTTTGAATCCTGGCTCTCTTTCTTTCTCTCCTCAGACTCCCCTGTTCTTCTCCTTGGGGACTTCAATTGCCACATTGATGACGCCTCTCTCCCTTGGGCTTCCCGCTTTCTTTCTCTAACCTCTTCTTTTGGCCTTCAACAGTGGACTGCAGCCAGCACCCACAAGGATGGCCACTACTTAGACCTGGTTTTCACTAAAAACTTCTCTCTCTCTGATTTCTCCATTTCCCCTTTTCCGCTCTCTGACCATCATCTCATCTCATTCTCTCTATCTCGCTTCTCCCCTTCTCCACCTCCATCTACCCCCCGGTTCTGCAGAAACCTGCGCTCTATTCACTTACCTGACTTTGAGGCCACTTTACGCTGCTCCCTTTCCTCTCTCAGCTCTGCTACAGACCCTGACAACATGGTCAGGAACTACAACTCTGCCTTGTCCTCCTCTCTTGATCTACATGCCCCGCTTTCTCTCTGCCACACTCGCCCTTCTAACCCTAGACCCTGGTTAAATTCCCACACGCGCATGCTGCGTTCCTCCACTCGTTCCTCTGAACGCCTCTGGAGGAAATCTCATACTGTCGCAGACTTCCTTCACTACAAATTTATGCTATCCTGTTTCAACTCTGCCCTCTCGCAAGCTAAACAAGCCTACTTTTCTTCACTAATCAACATGCACAAGTCTAACCCACGCCGACTGTTCTCTGACTTTGATACTCTACTCAAACCACCCTCAGCTGCCTCTCCTTCCTCCACCTCCGCTCAGGACTTTGCTGACTATTTTAAGGAAAAGATGGAATCCATACGTCAGAACATCCCCTCTGTCTCTTACTCCCATCCTACACCTCTTCCTAACTCTCCTCCTGCCTTCCTTGACTCTTTTCCCACTGTCTCAGAGGAGGATGTGTCGCTGTTGATCGCCTCTTCTCCCTCTACCACTTGCCCTCTTGACCCCATTCCCTCCCATCTCCTAAAACCTCTTGCTCCTACTATAATCCCTACGCTCACACACATTTTTAACTCCTCCCTCTGCTCTGGAACCTTTCCATCCTCCTTCAAACATGCAAAAGTCATACCATTACTCAAAAACAGCAAGCTTGACCCTACCTGTCTTTTTAACTATCGACCTGTCTCCCTCCTGCCTTTTGCCTCTAAACTCCTTGAACGTCTTGTATTCTCTCGCTTGCTACATTTTCTCAACACCTATTCTCTCCTAGACCCTCTACAATCTGGCTTCCGCACTGCTCACTCCACGGAAACAGCCCTCACTAAAATAACTGACAACCTCCGTGCTGCCAAAGACAGAGGTCATTACACTCTGCTCATATTACTCGACCTCTCTGCAGCATTTGACACCGTGGACCACCCTCTTCTCTTTCACCATTCTCCATACTCTTGGTATTCGGAACAAAGCTCTATCCTGGATCTCATCCTACCTCTCCCATCGTACTTTCAGTGTCTCTTCTGCTAACACCTCCTCCTCCTCTATTGATCTCTCTGTGGGGGTACCCCAGGGCTCTGTCCTGGGACCTCTTCTCTTTTCTCTGTATACACTCTCTCTAGGTGACATAATAACATCTTTTGGGTTTAATTATCACCTTTATGCTGACAACACACAAATATACTTTTCAACACCCGACCTTACACCTGCTGTACAAACCAAAGTTTCTGAATGTCTCTCTGCTATATCATCCTAGATGGCCCTCCGCCGCCTTAAACTCAACATGGCAAAAACAGAGCTCCTCATACTTCCTCCCAAACCTGGCCCTACTACCTCCTTCCACATTACTGTTGGAACTACGATCATTCACCCAGTAGCCCAAGCACGCTGCCTAGGGGTCACACTCGACTCCTCTCTCACATTCGCCCCTCACATTCAAACCATTTCTAAAACCTGTCGCTTTTTCCTCCGCAATATAACAAAGATACGGCCTTTCCTCTGTTGCTCGACTGCTAAAACTCTGACTCAGGCCCTCATTCTCTCCCGTCTTGACTACTGTAACCTCCTGCTGTCCGGCCTTCCTGCCTCTCACCTGTCTTCCCTACAATCTATCCTAAACGCTGCTGCCAGAATCACTCTACTCTTTCCTAGATCTGTCTCCGCATCTCCCCTCCTGAAATCCCTCTCCTGCTTCTGATCAAATCCCGTATCTCACACTCAATTCTCCTCCTCACTTTTAAAGCTTTACATTCTTCTGCCCCTCCTTACATCTCAGCCCTAATTTCTCGTTATGCACCATCCAGACTCTTGCGTTATTCTCAAGGATGTCTTCTTTCTTACCCCTTTGTATCTAAAGCACTCTCCCGCCTTAAACCTTTTTCACTGACTGCCCCACACCTCTGGAATGCCCTTCCCCTCAGTACCCGACTAGCACCCTCTCTATCCACCTTTAAGACCCAACTTAAGACACACTTGCTTAAAGAAGCATATGAATAGCACTGTGGATATTCTGAACACATGATACATAAAGCTTGGCCCCCTGCAGATGCACTTACCAGAACTCCCTCCTACTGTCTCTGTACGTTCTCCCTACCTACCAATTAGACTGTAAGCTCCTCGGGGCAGGGACTCCTCTTCCTTAATGTTACTTTTATGTCTAAAGCACTTATTCCCATGATCTGTTATTTATATTATCTGTTATTTATTTGATTACCATGTGTATTACTGCTGTGAAGCGCTATGTACATTAATGGCGCTATATAAATAAATAAAGACATACAATACAATACAATACAGGGGTAAGTAGAAGTTTTATTTACTTTATGTTGGCTGAATAATGTTTTATTTTGAATGGGCAAATGAGCTATTATCCAGATCTGGATAATAGTAATTGTCCCCATTACTGTACTGTATGTGTTGAGGGTTGTTGTTGGGGGTAGAGGGGTACCCATTAATTGCCATTGGGGTTATCTTTGCTCCCATTGAGGTGGCACACACTGGCAATGAATGGGTCTATTGGCTAGTATTGTTTTGTAATGTTTATTGTGTGTAGGGGGGATGGATGAAGGTGGTATTTGGCCCACTGTGGGTGTTTATGCCTACCGGGTGGGGTAGTGGGAGTGGTTAACCCCTTCATTACCTTAACAGTAGTAACCGCTACGGTAATGAAGGATTTAACTCCTCCCGCAACCCCCCGCATGGCACTATTTTGCTTTTTGGCCGCTCCCGCTTGGTGAGTTTGGCCCGGAGCCAGAAATCGCGAAAAAATGCCTTCCCCACACGATTTGGCCAACTCATTGAGGCTTTCTGAATAACTACCTAGCAAAATTTTGCGATAACTGCTCAAAATAGTGTGTCTGAGATTGGATGCATTTTAAGGAACCCCAACCCTCTCTAATAGCGCGTCTGAGATTAGATGCATTTTAAGGAACCCCAACCCACTCTAATAGCGTCTGAGACCAGATGCATTGTAAGGAACCCCAACCCTCTCTAATAGCGCGTCTGAGATCAGATGCATTGTAAGGAACCCCAACCCTCTCTAATAGCGCGTCTGAGATCAGATGCATTGTAAGGAACACCAACCCTCTCTAATAGCACGTCTGAGATCAGATACA
This sequence comes from Ascaphus truei, assembly GCA_036426205.1. Taxonomy (NCBI): domain Eukaryota; kingdom Metazoa; phylum Chordata; class Amphibia; order Anura; family Ascaphidae; genus Ascaphus; species Ascaphus truei. Next base: position 68,588 of record WSYH01000393.1, read on the forward strand.
TTGTAAGTTCTTCTGTATTTGGTACAATTTTCAAATGAGATACAAAAAAGGTGATAAAAGAAGGCGCTCCCACAACTTAATCAAGTGATACAAAGTGCATGTGCAAATAATATTCTCTACAATATTATAGTGGGTAAATTATCTATACAAAGTGCATATGGTGATTGAACAAATAAAGCTGTAACTTCCTGCTCAAGCACTCTGGTAGGTACTGTCTCCATTGGTCCCAGAAAGGCTGAAATGTTCTTCAAATTCCATGTTCCCCCTAGAATCTGAAGAACACCATTTTCAAATGACCTGTAAATTGCATGGAACCGTTTAGGGATGACTGGGGAAATCCTATTGAAAAACACTGTATTAGGGTGAATAAAGTAGGTCTGTGGACCAGTAGATAACATGAAGGCATTTTATTGTGAAGGTACATCTCATGAGCACTGCCATGTATTGTAGTGCAGTGGTACAGGACGAAGAAACAGTTTACAATCTAAAATGAGTTCTAAGTGGGACTGCACCCATGGGAGCGTAGACTTCTCTTACCACGCTGATGAGTTGAGCGAGCGATACCTGGAGCACAATGGATACCCGCTGAGTGTTGTTAAAAGCTGGACGAATAAGTTTGTTGTATCTGTCTTTATTCAGAAGGTTGTTCATTAATCTCTCCTCGGAATCTGCAGCCCTGCTACCTAGGGAACAAAAGAGGGTGACAAGAGGGATATGGTGAACATACTCTAAATAATTCTGTTCCACATAGTACCATAGTGACCTAATGACATGGACGTGTTTAATGGGTTAAAGAGTCAGTGCCACATAGAAGCAAAGTGACCTAGTCTCCGGGACGCGTTTAATGGGTAAAAGCAGGGTTAGTCTCACGTAGGAGTACAGTAACTGACTTTCTCACTTTCTTTCTTCGCCTGCTTTTTCCCAACTTTATAGCTATCTGACTCTCCTTATCTGCCACCAGGCTATGTGCATTTTTATATCACCAGATACATAGCCTACCAAGTACAACACCCAGTGGCTGACTTACAGTGGCTGTAATAACTCATAGGCTACGGCCCCAGTCCTCCCAGCTGCACGCTCGCCTGGCTACATGGCGGCGCGTGCAGAGACTACAGTCGCGATCAGCGGTCTGTAGGGGAGCGCGGGGTGGGGCCATGATGGGGGCGCAGCCATGACGGAGCATATCTGCCCTGCCACTGGCTGCGCGCCGACCACGTGACGGCGTTGCGGCATGGGAAGACAACATTATTTTCTTCCCTGCTAGCGTACGAGTCACAGCGTTTTGCGTGCCCACACACACACCGCCACTGGGGCCTGCCCCATAGAGGGCGTTGCTGTGGTGTGTGGCGCATATGCCATAGCGCGCGCCGCCGTGACCACCGGGAACTCAGCCATAGAATGCAACCCCTTTGCAGTGTTCGAGAGGATACAAACAGTGACCGCTCACCTTATTTTGATACATAAATCCTTCCAAGTTTGGTTGTTCTGGGTCATATAGTTTTGGCGTGCGTAAGGCTGAGTCCATGGTGACTGCAGCCGTGCGGAGGCGCGCTGCGGCTGAGTTCCCGCGCCATCCGTGAGCGTGTCGGAGGGCGGGCCAGTGACGTCACGGAGCTGGTTCGCCCTCATTGTGCGAACCGCTCACGTGACCGGCCCTGCGCTCCCGTGAGCGCTCAAACTAAAACATTTTTAACAGCTACTCCTCCGCACACGAGCCCCTGCTAAAGCCGCTCTCATTGCGGCTGCAGGGGCTCACTGCCAAGCGTTAGCGCCTAAGCGCTGACCCTGGACGCAGCCTCATAAGACACACAGAAACACACTGAAATACTGTATATAGTACTTTTTTTTAATCTAAGTTTTGTGATTGCAAAAGTAACCACTGGGTGTCAGTATTGTGTAAAGGTTGTGAGGCAGCTATCACCAAAAAGAGCAAGACATACAGTACTTCAATGGTCAAAAAAGATATATGTTTTATAGGACAGTTACTCTGCTTTATTTATTTTATTTATTTATTTATAAAATATTTTACTAGGAAGTAATATATTGAGAGTTACCTCTCGTTTTCAAGTATGTCCTGGGCACAGAGTAAAACAAATAATAAGATGGTTACAAATACAGTTACATAAATGAACAGGGTATACATTATATACAAGACATTGCGTGCACAGTTAAAGATAATATATATTATGGGCGTATGAAACAGTTACAGACCAGCTTAAAATGTGAGACAGCCTTAGATTTGAAAGAACGTAAACTGGTGGTGGATGTGAGAGTCTCTGGTAGGTTGTTCCAGTTTTGGGGCGCACGGAAGGAGAAGGAGGAACGTCCGGATACTTTGTTGAGCCTTGGGACCATGAACAGTCTTTTGGAGTCTGATCTCAGGGGATAAGTGCTGCGTGTGGTAGGGGTGAGGAGCTTGTTCAGATAGGCGGGTAACTTGCCCATGAAGAATTTAAAGGCAAGACAGGAAAGGTGAACTTTGCGCCTAGACTCAAGTGTTGACCAATCTAGTTCCCATCCTGTATCATGCCGCACTGTGAATACATGCAATAGTTTTGTATTTTGGAGAAAATTTGATGAAAAAAACATTATCTGCGGGGTCTATTAAAGATGGACTCCATTTAGATTTTCTAAAAACGTATCCCGGCGACACTGGAAGCTTTGCTGCATTCTCTACACAATGTACCAAGCAAATAAAATGATCTTAAGTTATGAACCATAAGAAATGGCAAATAAGATGGTATATTACTTTACATTTATTGAAATCTCACTATATGATGCTACAGTACCTGGGGGGGAGGCAGGCGGGGGAGGGGGGGTGGAGGTGTACGGTGATACTCAGCATAATTATACAGCGCAGCACATTCATTATCAGGGATGGAAGTGTGCAGGGATACTCAGCATCATTATACAGCACAACACGTTCAATACCAGGGGGTGGAAGTGTGCAGAGATACTCAGCATCATTATGCAGAGCAGCATCTTCATTATTAGAGGTTGGAAGTGTACAGAGAAACTCATCATCATTATACAGTGCAACATCATCATTAGCATGTTGATCATCAGTGTATAGATACCCAACATCATTATACAGCACGGGGTGTTCATTGTCAGGGTATAGAGATACTCTGCATATTATACATCGTAGCATGTTCTAATCTGCAATGCAATGCTGCCTCAAATGAAGCATTTTTCTGCATCGATAAAAGACGGAGAACAGATTTCCATTCATTTTCTCTCTCTTAAAGCTAAGTTTAATAACTAATTAATAGAATTATCCACAGGGACACTTAATTTTCCTATATTGTAACTCATAACAACCTATTAAATAAACAGTAAAAAAAAATAAGATTTTTTCTTTCTTGATTCCTGCTTTTATTCAAATATTGTCTAAAGAAATTTGATTTGAACTGTAAAAGACACAGAGCAATCTAATAATACATAGGAGATACAGGATATAAATGCATTAATACACTATTATATTAGTTTATGTATTGGATAGATAGTCATATCTATATATTATATATATATATATATATATATATATATATATATAATATATATATATTTATAATTATTTTATTGTATACACACATATATATATAGATATATATATATATATATTTATAATATATAGATATCTATATATATAGATATATATATAATCAGTCTGTCTATGTCTATCTAATCATAAACTAATATAGCGGTCTATTGATTTTATATATTAAAACTAGAAACCTTCATATAGATATATATATATATTTACACACACATACATACAGTATACATATACCATGTTTTATATACTGTATAATGCTTTTATATACGAGGGTGTGTGTGTGTATGTGGTATGTATAGATATATATATTATATATATTAATATATATATAACTATACATCATAAAAAGATCATCAAAATATATAAGATATATTATATAATATATATCTTATATACATACATACTACACACACAACCACACACACACACACACAAAGTATTCTCTTCTATGAATTCTTTATAACTGTACCGGAATCATTAAGAATGAGGCAGAGATACTGTAAGGAAGCAGCAGGTACTCATTGATAAGGTGAGAAAGTTAGGGGGGGGTGATGATGAAATATTACTCACCGGTTACAAGCAGAGACCTGTGAGAAGCAGCAGAGTGAGCATATTCCCCGTGGCAGAGCTCTGAGAAGCTGAGCGTGGGATGTTGGGGAAGGGCAGTGGCCGTCGCTGCTGCTGTCGCTGCTGCTGCCGCTGCCGCTGCTGCTGCTGATGTGGGATACAGGCAGCCTGAGCGAGGGCTGGAAATGCACAAGTGCAGAATTAGGAACCTGCAGAGCTGCTTTCAATGTAGGAGCTCTCAATGGGATTCCACGGACCTTAACCTCCCAGCCGCACAGATACACAAGTATATATATATATATATAATGTAGAGGTATCGTACCGTGTTAGCCGAGCTTTAATAATCAAAAATGAATAGATGATACCGTTCTGTGGCTAACGAAATGCTTTTATTTGTGCGAGCTTTCGAGATAAACTGATCTCTTCTTCCGGCGATGTTACAATGAATAAAGCAGGCAAGGTTAAACTTACAAATAGTGCATACACTGTAGGAATGTTATCTGTGACTGACTGAAACCTAACCCCCCCCCCCCCCTTTGTGTAGTATGCGATTTATGACTTGAGTTGTTAAATAGTCCCTGAATGTGAGTGTGTGTGTGTGTGTGTATGTGTGTGGCTCTTTACCAATTTATATTTACATACACGCACAGTCTTACATCACTAACATTCAGGGACTATTTAACACCGCAAGTCATAAATCGCATACTACACTAAGGGGGGAGGGGGTGTTAGGTTTCAGTCATAGGTTTTCTCTTGCATCCGCTGCGTACCATAAACGCCTTAGCTTACTTTAGTAACCAACACCAGGAGGAGGGGGTTACAGGTACATGCCCAAATAATGGGCTCCCCTTCCCGGGCATACAATGCCTGATACATTCCCAATGATATTAGCTCTGTTACGAAGTAAGTCAGACTTTAACCCACGCACATCCATAACCTTCTGAGCAGAGCGGTATCACTGATTTCACACAATTGTACATAAAAATACATAGTAAAAACCCAAATGCCTAATATTAACCCATGGTTGTCCACAGTAACACTGACGAGAATGGGTCTTAGGGTCATCCTCTTACAAACACTATTTGCTCCCATAAACTTTAATGAGTTTTCCCACTCATAATGAAATCAATAGATTAAGAGCTTCAATTAATCAGTAGTGATGAAGGGTCAGTCTAATGCAGGGGCGGCCAGCTCCAGTCCTCAAGGGCCACCAACCGGTCAGGTTTTCAGGATATCCCTGCTTCAGCACAGGTGGCTCAATCAGTCGCGCAGTCCTTTTCCTTCCATTCCAGTCTCCATGATGCACGCTTGTATCTGACTATCCTACTGACCTCGGCCTAAACTATATCCACGTTCTAACCTGATGTTCCGGACTTTGTGATGTGTTCTAGATTGCAGCATTAACTTCTGGATCTGACATCTTTTGGGAATATACCACGGTTATAATGTGAGTTTTTATGTGTATTTTTACCTGTCATCTCTGGGTCTATGCACTGTTTATTATTTTGTGCTGTATCTACATGTTGTGTATGTTCCCTCACATTACACTTAGTTACATCAGTGTTTTGCTCTACTACATTTTTTAGTGTTTGTCCGTCGCGGTAATCTTTCACTACTTATTTGTGAGGTTCATAGGTAAGTAGTGCCAGAGCATTATTTCTGTATATGTGAGGCTGATAGGTATATAGTCATAGGCATTATTTCTATATATGTGAGGCTGATAGGTATATAGTCATAGGCATTATTTCTATATATGTGATCATAGTTAGGCATTATTTCTGTATATGTGAGGCTGATCTCCCAAAACCCAAAAACAAACCAAAAAAAACAAACTCATCCACGCACAAACCACTATACAACGCCCCCATAAACACAGATCCCCAAAAACAACCCCAGCAAGCCCCTCCACAGTTCCCCACAAACAAAAAAAACGCCAGCATCCCTCAACGCCCATCCCGCACCGATCCCCTCCACCAGCACCCCACCACCCCAGCCCGGCACCGATCCCCCAACCCCCCAGCCAGCACCCGCACCCGACCCGGCACCTGATCCCCCGCCCGGCTACCTTCCCCCCAGCCGCAGCCCCGCACCCCATCCCTGCACCGATCCACCCCAGCCTGTCAACCGATCCCCCCACCCCTGTCCCCTCTGCAGCCCCACGATTCCCCAGCAAATCTGCCCCCGGAGGTGTAGGTAGGTAGGGGGCTGTGATTGTTGCTTTGAATGTGATGAAACATAAAAGTGATTGTGCCGTTCTTTGAGTGTGTGAGTGTGCTGTGGATTTTGTGTACTTGTGCTTTTAGTGTGCTCAGTGTTCTTTGTGTGTTGTGCTGTGAGTTTGGTCTGTGTGCAGTGTGTTTTTGTGAGGGTGTGTTCAAACAACACATACACGCAAGTCACAACACAACACCAAAAAAGCACAAACTCACACAGTCGACAACAACACACACTCAATCACAACCAACACAGTCACACCCCACTTCAATCCCACAACGCTACCCCCGGCACACACACACACTCAATCACACACCGGACACATTGCACCCCAACACATCACTCATCACAAGAACCACAACATAGACACAAACCAAATCCCTAGAGATCACAGATTTCCCCTGGGGGTAGTAATTACTCTGTAAATCTGCCTCCTATCCTGCTGACACTGTGGACGTGTAACACCTGATTAGGAGGTGATATCTTGTGCAGTAAGTGAACGCCCCCCCCTCCCCCAAGGTCTTCCCATACCCATAGACAGCCTCACACTTAGCTTTCTGGCCGCCCGTTCAATCCTCTCGGCCCTCCCCCATTTTTCCCCTCACATCCCCCATCACCCACCCTACCCCGGTGTGAGCCCCCGCCTCCGTTGAAGGAATCATCATCCCCGCCCCCCTAAATACTCTTGCTCACCCCCCCCCAGTTTGCGCACCCCTGCATTAAGGGCTGTTTGTAGGAACGTTGTTGCCTGTCCTGTGTTCTTTTAATAGAGGCATTTGCATGCCCTTGTTTAGCAATAACATATGGTAGGTATGAATTTCTGTACCCTGGCAGAAATGTGATTATCTAGTATATATATATATCATATCTTATATATATATATATATATTATATGATTTCTTCTTTAAAAGGACGCCCACAAAATCTCCCTTGTCATTTTAAAGGATGATTCCATTCCGTTTTATTAGGAATGTGGTCTGGAAAAGTAGTCTTTATCGTGGGTGACCCATGTTTGCTCTTCGGAGTGACTGCTCCCTTGGGACCTGAGGTGAGTCACTTTTTAATCTCCACTGTGCCTCACGCAGCACAATTAGATTGTAAGCGTTTTCAGGAAACCGTACTGCTTATGCCCAAAATGCTAGTACAAGTATGCACACATGTTCAGCCCTATAAGGGGGAAACCGGTATATAGGTCATTGTGTTCAATCGGTTGTGGTTCCGGATCCCTATAATTATATTTGGCATTCTGCGAACCCCAACCCTCTCTAAAGCGCTTCCTGAGACAATGCCGGTAATGGAACCCCGACCTCCTCTAATAGCGCGTCTAATCAATATGCATTTTGTAAGGAATTCTGACCCTCTCTAATAGCGCGTCTGAGATCATATGCATTGTCAGGAACCCCGACCCTCTTTAATAGCGCAGCTGAGATCATATGCATTGTAAGGACCCCAACCCTCTCTAAGAGCGTGTCTTAGATCAGATGCATTGTAAATTCTTCTGTATGGTATAAATTTTTTTTTTTTTTTCAAATGACCTGAAAAATGCATGAACCCTGTAAGAAAACACACTGTATTATTTTATACAAAAATAAATTTTTTATCTGGAACATGGCACTTATTATTGCAATATATCAAGGCACATCTGGGGACGATTTTTTTCAACTCCCACCCCTTGCAACTGTGATCAAAAAAACTTATATTTGCAGAAACAATATCGCAAACTAACTATATTACTGGTCAATTAAATTCCTCACCATGAGTCGTGCACATTTTTAGATTATTGTGGAACTCAAAATTTTGGCAATGGCTTTTGGTACATCAAAATACTGCAAAATGTCACATTTTCCTAACTAAAAATGTCTTGCAAAATTTTCACAAACTTTCTCAAAGCCAACAGGGCAACGTTTTTAGTACTTGGAGGGGAACTGCTTTTTAATTACTTCCATAGTGTTTCACTTATGAGGAATTATTTGTCTATACTACAAATAACTGAAATTCAGAGCAGTATAAACCACACCTAATAAATTTACACTACAAATGTAAACTTATAAGAAAGAGCGTGTCTTACACCTTTGATCTTCATCAGTCACTTTTCAATGTGATCTGCATGAAGCTCACAACACCTTCCATGGCTTCTTGACCACCCCGGAGATAACTTTCTGAGGACCTAGTCGAAATTCCTGGTTTCTGAGATGTTCAGAAGGCTTATCACTTATTTTTTGCATCGTATTGTTTCGAGTAGTGCGGCTTACTAGTTGTTGGAGTTTTCTTCTGACCGATTGAAGCTTTGTGCATGTTCCTGTCCTGCGGAGGTAGTTTTTGACTGCTGAGTTTAGTATCTGGAGGCGCTTCATAAACAGGAAACCTGGAAGTCTCACTGAAACGTTCTCTGACCCATTGGCATTGGTGATGCTAGGGACCTGTGATGAGACATTAAGAACGCATACGCTGTGGTGAATGGAAATTCACCAACCAACCATAGTGAACATTAGGTATCCCATGTGGAAACATCTAAGAGAGGTTGTGGGACAATTTTGGAAATCAAAGCACAAACACACGGTCACATGCAAAAGAACCGAGTTACACAAGGTCCTCTTCTGTCCACAGTCCGATGGGAGAGGTAGAACACCAAGATAGCCACTGACTTATCAGAATACCAGAGAAGAATTGTTAAGGTGGAAAAAGAGAGCTTCCTCGTGATAATAAAATCAAAGTTTATGTCCAACATAGGTTCGATCCAGTTGGGGTATTCTTCTTTCTCTCTTCCTGGGAGTCTAGAGTCCCATCTCCACTTGTGTGAAGGTCGTCCATACTGGCCCAACCCGTCTTAAGTACAAGGTCAATTTCCGTGTGTCATACAGTCCAGGAACGAGAACTTCATCATGTGCAGTTCGGTTTGGTCAAGGGGAGAGTGTTTCACCTCTATCTTGCACGCAACTCCTTGTAGATGCTGGGTATCCAAGCAATGTCTGTCCGATTGTTCTGCACTTTGCGTTGTGAAACAAAGAGACCTGTCCCGTATGTACCCTCGGCACTGACAGATGAACATGACTCATTACACGTATGTTAGAAGTCCATGAAATATCAAAAATAACCACAAAATATAGATGTATGGGTATTCAACCCAACAATCTGCCCATTGCCCCTCTACAAAATGATAAACGCCCCATTAAAATAGTATGTAACAATATATATGTGTAATATTAGTAGTAGTAAGTAGTCAATATTAGTAATACTGCTTTGAATCAGTCTCTCTAGGCACGGGAGAATTGTTGGTCCCATTGATTTAAATATACTTATTCTTCTCCAGCACTGGGAAAGCAGTATCACAGCATAACAATATTGGTGAAGATGCTATGTATGGGGGTAGAGATAGCTGTGTATGGCAGAGATAGCTATCCTCTACACCCTACACAGATATCTCTACCCGCCCATACACAGCTACGTGATGGGTGGTAAATTGCTATGTGGGGGGTATGAGATAGCCTACGTACAGATAGGATAGAGATAGATCGTATAGGGGGTAGAGATAGACTTATGTTATGTGGGGCTGGATCCCTTTCATCCCCCAGCAAAACAATACACCCAGTTATAAACATATATATTCCATACTTTTATAAAGCACAGATTCCGGGACCAGATCTGCTGAGAAGGATACGCAGCTTCCTTTCCCATCGGTATTCGCGGGATCACCATGTCGATCCGGTACATCAGCCCACTCCTGCAGTTGTACAGGGAGAACACAACCATGAATTCAGGGATTTCTCTAATCCTGGTGGTCTCAAAATCATTCCTCAGGGCCACAAACAGCCAGCTTTTCTGGATATCCCTGCTTCAGCACATGTGTTTCTAATCACTTGCTTCAATTCAATACTGGGCCACAGATTGCCACCGTTTCTGAGCTTGGACTGATTGAGTCACCTGTGCATGAAGCTGAGAACGATGGTAGCCACCTTGTGCTGAACAGGGATATCCTTAAAACCGTGCCAGTGGTGGTCCTTAGGACTGACTTGGGACCGCATGCTGTAATCCACGTGCTGCATCTTCATATAACAGCACACACATGTCCCCCTTAATCTCTTTCATTCTACTTTGTTTCATCCACTAACTTGTCATATTTGCCATTTTTCTTATATGTATTATAAACCTTGTTCTCAGGGGAATTTGCTCACCAAGGTTTATGTATTTGCTGCGCAGTGGAGGGATTTTGTCACCTTTTTTATACCCTGTGGAAGAAACAAAACTTGCACTCTGTTTTTAGGGTAACGGTCTGCAAAGACTTTTTTATTATTATTTCTTATTGCGCAGCTACAGATAAGCATCCTGTTAACTTATTCTGGGTTGTGTTGTAGCACATACCAGCTTTCCCAGTGGCAAGCGCACAACCATCCTCACTCGATGAAACCTGCACTTTCTTTAAAAACCCATGCTGTGCACCAATGTGGCAGACATAACCTTATAGTGTCTGCTTATGTTAAGACGCATAGAAGGCAAGATTTACCATCATTTGCATGTTCATTCCCAAATCGTCCCTTGTGCTGAGACTGTAAGCACTACAGTATATTCTAAGAGTAATTGGAAAGGCGAATGTTCAGACCTGTCTGAGACATGGGAACTGTGCTCACAACCGTGGGTTTTTCATTTGCTGTATAACCTTTGTTTTATAATTCCAGACAAACAAAGAAAAACAACAAATACTTGCCTGTTTCAGCCACACATTTGTTGTCATAATTTGCTCACGTTCGTTCTATTAACTAAAATAAAAAAATTATAAATGTAATCACTTTGCTAGTATGTCCCTTCAAAGATCAGCAGAAATCCCTCTTACTACTGAAGCATTTTGGTTTTAACGGTTGTAATGCTGCTATCTTTCCCTTTAGACAGCTGCAGTTTTTTTGCTGTTGCTAAAATCAGTTGTTTTCTTTAATCTCTATGATTAAGTTACCATGTAACCACAGTTTTGGCATGTGGCTTGGGCAGACCTCCATATTAACCTTCGGGAGCGCTTCATATATGAAAAATAAGCAGCCCCTGAAGCGTCATAATGTCGCTGCGTCACCATCAGTGTGTTGCCATGTGAGTGTCCGTTGTCCTCAAGATGATACAGAAGTCATTATGAGGATGGCTGCGTGTTACTGGAGGCCCCGCTCTCCCCCCGCATGGGGCATTTGTAAACCACTTGGGGGGGGGGGTTCCTCAAGATTCCAAGGGATGGTCCTGTACTCCTTTGTGCCCCCGCTTAGCTGGGCCCCCGGATGTGCTTGCACCTCCGTTCGGTACTTACCCACTCTCAGAAAGGGCCAGATCTTTTATAATATATTGCAAATAATAGTTATTGACAAATTTCAATACTGAATAACAAAAACAGTTTGAGTGCTGCTTAAAATATGCATCAATAATCTTCTCTTTAGAAAGATGACATCACTTTTAAAGTATTATTGAACTTTTTTGTTCCTGTAAATTAATGTGTTTTGATTTATTACTTGACCAAATCTTATTTACAAATTATGTTGTTCTTCCCCTTTATCTCTTTATCAAATATTACCGCATAAGTGACATAAACCACAAAAACCCTGATGGATAAAATTTTCTGTATATAGAAACAGAGACCAAAGAGATGTACAAATCCTGATGCTTTGTTCATTTTCAAAACATTCAAGGTCTATTTCAATTGAACCCCAAAGCTCGATTGACCAAGAAGTTTCATTAAGCCGCTGAACGCTTTACAAATATACTTATATTTGCTGATTTTACGAATGAACCAAATGCCACTCTTGCCACTGATATTCATATACTTTGCTCATAAGAGGACTGAACCTTTAAACGTCCACCTTACTTTGCAAATATTGTATACAAATAAAGACAAAGACCCCATGCTACATCAAAATGGCAAATTATATAGTTTGACATACTTATCTGTTTTCTTCTCAGAAGTGATGTCATTTTAGTTTCAATCTTTGGCCAATTCAACAAGCTGTCTATTGACACTTCCTCCCTATACCAGTATATGGTTGGTGGGTTTGTGTCTGAGCTTGTAGGGATAGGTGTGGTTTAAATTCAGCTGGCTGAACAATTGTTGTTGGTTTGGTTTTGACGCCTCTTCCCTGGTTTCAGTCTCCCGCTAGCCTACCTTTTTAAATAGCAGTCTTGTTATGCACCTAGAGAGCAGTCTATATTGCCGCAAGACATTTCTCTCTCCACAGAAGGTGAGAGAAACGTTTTAGGATCTTCAAACAGGGCACAGCGGGACATGGTTGCAGGCTTCATGCCCCTTTTGGTCAAAGAGTTTAGTACAGGACCCTTACTAATGAGAAGATAACATATACTGTTTAACTATATTTGTCATATTGGATGTAGTATTATTTATTTATGTTTTTTGTCTTTTGTGGTTGTCATATATGAGGTTACAATCCCTTTGACAAATACTATAGGTGTGGTTCGTAAAATATTGAACTGAATCCCTATTCTTAATCAAATATATTTTGGGTATTTCTTGGCACCGTTCTCCGTCAACATCCCTCCCAACTGCTCCACTGCCTGGCCCCTTTGGAGCCATGCATGCATTCTTACCTACACCCTAAGATCACCCCAACTACACCTTTAAAGAATCAGCATGACCTGTATATTCCAATGAACTTGCTCTTGGTGTTTTAAAACTATAGTCCAACCACCAAACACCACATCCCCAATGTCTTACCAGAACCTGGCGTATGTAACTACTAGGACACAGCCTTTCAGCGCCTCCTCACTAGACCATGTGCTCCTCCTATACGCCTACCTTCGCACTGCCCCCAGCCGCTGATACTGGCTAAGCACGGCTGGCCACAATTCTCATGTCCCAGGCGGAGGACCGCCCACTTCCAAACAGATTACCATTACTAATAAACAGTGCAGTAGATCCACCCCACGCCCCCCCTTTACTGTCTTTGACCACCCTTCCCTGGACTTCCTCATGCCATTGCTCTACTTACAGCCAAACACAGCAATATTTTGCTGATTATTTCAGAAGTAACGGTGGAGCTACTACAGAGAAATCCCCTCTGTCCCTGCACAACATCCTCTCCTTCCCTACCTATCTCCTTCTAAGCTTTTGACTAATTTACTACCTCCGTTTTACAGAGGTGTCTCCTCTGCCCTTCTTTCACCACCAACGTTGGACAAATTCCTCGCATCTCTTAAATCTCCTCGCTTCTTCTTACACCTTGTGTCCCCCATACTCAATCGCTTTGCTTTGTGGAATTATTTCCTTCTCTTTTTTAAGCGTCTCCAATTTTTGTTGTTTTGACCTACCCTTAATACAGTAAGTAACACTGCTTGACCCTACTCTCCCCTTTGCCCAATTATTACCCTGTCTTTCCTTACCTTTTCCTCTAACTTCTGGAACAAATTTGGTGACCGTAGGGGGTAACCCATTGCTATACAATTCAAAGTTAATTCCGATCTGGTTACCACTGAAACGTGGGTCCCCGCGCCCACATAACACCAAAGCCATGGGACCAGGTACATAACATTGCAAAAGGGGTTAAACGTGTCCCCTGCTTTTCCACTTTTCATGTTCTATATACTTTCTATGTGTAAGTTTTTAGGGGGATAATTATAACTGTATTCAAATAGTTTTATAATGTCTTGTGGCGATTTACTATAATGTCCATTCATCAGCCCAGGCATCCATATAGGTTATTAACATCGTAGTCAAGAGGGAGACGTGGATGCTGTCGGAGGTGCTAAGTGGAATGGGCAGGGCGGAGTACTGGGTCCTGAGAACAAGACCACCCTGCGGGGAGACCCTCTGGTTTTGACAACGTACACTGATCCTGCCCAGTACGGTGGCAATGGGTTAACTGGGGGAAGCGGCAGAATGTGCGGCAAATTTCCCATTGGTCAATTCATATGTCCTCCCACGGAATACCGGCCACCACCGCCGACCCTGGTAGCCTTACCTAGGAAAGCAAGAATTAAAAGGGGTCACTCCAGGGACGGGAGGGAAGGAGAGCGCGCGTAAGGGGAGAGTAAGGAGACAGTGTAATGGTGTAGAGTAGATGAAACGGCATAACGTGGTGAAAGAGAACGGTTACGGGGGGAAGTAAGGAGCATCAATAACGGGGGAAAGAACGGTGTATGGAGGAAAGGAAGAGACGGGGGAACGTAAAGATAATTGTGTAACGGGGAGGAAGGAGAACCAGGTAACACGGGGAGGAGGGAACGGCGTAAGGGAGAGTTCGGAGAACGGTGTATAGAATAGGATAATGTAAGGACTGAATGGGTCAAGTGGTAGGTAGGAGAACTGTGTAACACGGGGAGGATGAGACGGTTTCACGGGGAGAGATAAGGAGGAACGTTGTAACTGGGGGGAGGATGGAGAACATTGTAACGGTGGAAGTAAGAGAAACGTTGCAACAGGGGAGTGATGAGCATCAGGATTAGACGTCAACCGGGGGATGGGGCGTTAATGGGATAGAGAACTTGCAACATGTGGGGATGGATGAACAGTTGTAACGGGGGAGATAGGAATACGTTGCAACAGCGTGGAGGGATGGAGAACGATGTGTACGGGGTGGAGATGTAAGGAGAAACGTTGCAAACAGGGGGAGGATGGAGAACATGTAACGGGGAGAGTAAGGAGAAACGTTCACAGGGGGGATGATGAGACAGTGTAACGGGTGAGAGTAAGGAGAACTGGTGACGGAACAGAGGGAAGCACACGAGGATGGATAAATGTGTAACGGGGAGTAAGAGGGCTAAGGAGAATGAGACACGTACACGGATAATGGACGTGAATAGAGGGTACGGTGGGGAACATAAACGGTGTAACGGGGGAGAGTAAAGAGAACGTTTGTAATGAGGGGGAGGAAGTGATAACGGTGTTCACGGCGGTGTAGTAAGGATGAATGGCATAACGGGTGAATAGAACGGTGTAACGGGGGAGTAAGGAGAATGGCATAAAGCGGTGGGGAATGAATGGTGGTACGGGGGAGAGTAGGAGAACAGGTAACGGGGGCAGAGTAAGGAATAACGGCGTAACGAGATTAGATAGAACAGTGTAAAACGTAGAGTAAGGGAACGTGAAGCGGGGGAGAGTCAGGAAATGGTGTACACACGGGGAGGCGAGATCGTGGTCATGGGGAGAGTAGGAGACTGTGTACGGGTGAGAAGTAAGGAGAACGGTGTAGACGGGGAAAGAGTTAAAAAGGAAGAACGGCGTAACTGGGGAGATAATGAGAAACTGTGTAACGGGGAGAATAAGGAACACCTAACGGGTAGAGTAAGGAGAACGGTGTAAGGTGGGAGCAGTAAGAGAACAGGTAACGGGGATAGTAGTCGAGAACGGCGTAACCTGGGGGAGTATGAGATCTGTGTAACGGACGTAGAGTAAAGTGAACCCGTGTCAATGGTGGGGAGAAGGAGAACGGAGTAACGGGAGAGTAAGGAGAATGGTGTAATGGGGGAGAGTCGAATAGAGAACTGTTTACGGGAGATATAAGGAGACGGCGTACACGGTAGGAAGAGACGGCGTAATGGGGAGTAGTTAGTAGAATTGGTGTAACGAGAGAGTAAGAGAAATGGCGTACGGGGAGAGTTAAGAGAACAGTGTTACGGGAGAGTATGATAACGTGGTACGGAAGAGTAGGAGAAGTCAGTGTAAACCGGGACGGGGAGTAAGGAGAACTGGCGTACACTTGTAGGAAGGAGGTAACGGTGCTAAATTGGGATAGTTACGGACGAATGTCTAACGGGGAGAGTAGGAGAATCGTTACGTGGGGATGACAGAAGAACAGCTTAACACTGGGGATAGGAGATCAATGTACCGGGGAGGAAGGAAACCGGTGGTAACGGAAGAGTATTGAGAACGCGTATGGTAATTAGGAAATGTTAAGGGATGTCGTAAGGGCGTAGGTGTTAATGGGGGGAGGAGGTACAGAGGACGGCCGTAACGGGAGTAAGGAAAACAGTTGTTACGGGGGAGCATTAAGAATGGCAAAATAACACGGGGAGGGAGGAATCGGTTAAGACGGTGAGTAAGGAGATGGTGTAACGGGGGAGAGTTTAGGAGCACGTTTTTAAAGGGGGGGAGAAATGAGAACGTGTAAACGGGTGGGGAGTAAGAAGAAGGTGTACTGGGGAGAGTTAGGAGAACGGTGTAAACGGAGTGGGTGAGTGAATAGATACGGTGTAACGGGGGTGAACAGAAGTAATTGGCCATAGGAGAAGGAAGGGTGGTTAATAGGAGGGGGAATTTTTACATTGACTCATGGCTTATATGACTAGGGCTAGAGATGCAAAAGTCGCTTGCAAATTCACTTTAACACACTGCTTAATCACTCTCGAAGCTACTAGAATAGGCCCCTATAACGGCGCGCTACAAGACACGAAAAACAGTCCTGCTGCAGCTCTGGGAGTCCTCCCAGGACCCCCGGTGAGTCTCCGGCGTCAAGTCTGCCCCCCCCTCAGAAATCTATTGTGGGCACTAACACAACCTACATAATCTTACATTGACATTTTCTACCATAACTCATTTAACCGATCATATCCTAAATCACTTCATAAACCACGTTCAGTCACACTAATGCAGTCTTGTTCCATGCACAATAAAAACAGGAAAACGAGCGCAAAGAAAACTTATAGCCCCAATTTAAAGATGTAGGCAGAAACTGGTGGGTGCAGCAGAGGGTGATAAGTGGTTCTTCGATGAGCACACATATTATTTTTTATAATACGCACGGTGTCTTGTTTCTTTCCCTACCTTTCTCTTCTCAATCCCTCCCTCCCCCTTTCTTCCCTATCTTCCCCCACTTTCTCCCTCCCTCTCTTCTCTCTTTCCTTTTCCAGCCATTCTTGCTTTCTCCACACACGTAAACTGACTTCCTCTCTATGACGGGCCAAGGGTAACCAGGCTTCTTAATAAAGGTTAGGTCCTCTGGTTGACCTTGGGTACCGTGGGGTCCCTGGCAGCTACCCAGCCTATAAGCCAGGGGCCATTATAGTAACGTTAAGTTAAGTGACCCCTGCTTTTTAAGGAGAACGGTGTAACGGGGAGAGTAAGGAGAACAGTGTAACGGGAGAGTAAGCAAACGGTGTAACGTGGGAGAGTAAGGAGAACGGCATAAAAGGGGATGAAAGAATGGTGTAGGGGGAGGAAAGAAATGGTGTGTAATGGGGGGAGGAAAGGAGAATGTGTGGTATGGAGGGCAGGAAAGAGAACGGGTTGTAACGTGGGAGATTAAGGAGAAACGGCATAAGAGGGGGAGGAAAGAGAATGGTGTAACCGCGGAGGAAGGAGAACGGCGTAATGGGGTAGAGTAAGGAGAACGGCATAATGGGGGAGAGTATGGAGAGCGGTGTGAACGGGGGACCCGGCTTTTCCAGCCTGCTGGCTCGCCTACTACTCTAACGTCAGCCGGGTCGAGCTCCTCTTTTCTATTGGCTGACAGGGAGAAAATTCCCACGCCCCGATCGGCTGCTCCTTCCCCCTCCATTTGGGGAAGTACCAGCGAAGTATGTAATTTGCTGACCAAGAGAGGGACAAGTCCAAGTCCAGCCAACCAATAGGTCAGTCGATGAAGCTACTTTTTCAAAGTTGCTCTTTAGAAATAACGGATGCGACCGGCTTCATTTTGAAGCCTCAAAAGTTTGCCTCGCAGAGACTAGGGGGCCTATGCAGAGTCGTCCGATACATGCCATTCGATGTATTCGGCAGAATTTGCTTCCCGTATGCACAGAGCTTCCTTGAGTGGCGAAATTTGAAATTTTCGGCCAGGAGATTTGCTAGGCGGCAGCATCCCGCCAATGTTTGGCGAGAAGCGTGTTTTTTTTTAATTTCGCCATGTTTCTAGGTTCGGCATATCAGAAGGGCAAGTGTGGTATCGCCTGTGTGCTTGAATTCTCAGCGCTGAAGTCGCCAATTGTGCGCGCCAGGAAAAACGGCAGTAGCCGTCCCTGTTCCATTGAAAGTGCTGTCAGTTAGCATGGGGAAGCGGAGAAGCGTGCACGTGACCGCTCCCATCCAATGGGCTGCAGCCCGGTTCCCTACGAGGCCGTCATTGCCAGACAGAAGGTGGGGTGTTGTGTGGTTGTTCCCCGATCGCTGTCTCCCCTTCTGCCTGTCCCTGCCCCCCTTCTGCTCCGGTCCTGCCCCCTCTGCTCCGGTCCCTGTCTCCTGTGTGTGTGATTGTGTGGTTGCATGTGCCGTTGTGTGTGTGTGTGTTTGCATTGTGTGTATGTGTATGTGCATGCATGCATGTGTGTGTATGTGTGCATGTGTGTGTATGCATGTATGCATGTGTGGGTAGTGTACTGCTGCCGAGTGCGGGGCTTCAGATCGGATCGACTTGCTGGGCTTGGGGGAGGGGGGGGGGTCAGTATTGGGGCTGCCGATGCAGGCTTCACATTGCGATCAGCTGCTGGGCTTGGGGGGGGGGGGGTCAGTAGTGCTGCCGAGTCGAGGGGCTTCACTTGCGATCAGCTGCTGGGCTTGGGGGGGGGTCATAAGTGCTGCCGGATGCAGGGCTCACATTGCGATCACTGCTGGCTTGGGGGGGGGGGGGGGGGGGTGGGGGTGTGTCAGTAGTGCTGCCGAGGCAGGGCTTCAACTTGCGATCATCGCTGGGCTTGGGGGGGGGGGGTGGGTCAGTAGTGCTCTGCTGCCGATGCAGGGCTTCACATGCGATCAGCTGCTGGGGCTTTCCATTGACACTCTCTTTCTTTCTTCGTCTGCTTTAGGTCTAAGACTTTATAGCTATCTGACTATCCTTAGCTGCCACCAGCTATATGCATATGATGTCACCAATGAATTTTAATCCTCACGGACGGCAAAATAATTTTATAATCTAGAGAGAAGTTTTTTGGTTCAGGTGCTGGGAAATCCCCAGTGACTTTTTTTTTAATCCATCCTCGGCACCCCTGTTTTCCTGGGCTCTGCTCTCAGGTTAGCACGCCAGACAGAAAACTGTTTTTTAGACGTAGGGATCAAAGTTTAAATCGGGGTTTTGTGGATTGCTATTACAGTATAACAATCTGTATCTGGTGTCCTAAAATGTCTTCTGGCTGCCCTCGGATTTATAACATAAAATGTCTGCTCACGAGAGAAAACAGGACACTTTTTAAATTCAATAAAATGGTATGAAGTCAATCTGATAGAACTCCTAATTTCATTTCAAAAGGATACAACCACGTCAATGAATTATGCCACGCTTAAGAGCCAGGTTACGCCCTAAAAGTGTCTCAGTTCTTAAAAAAAAAAAAAAACCTTACAGATTTTTTTTCTATTTATACATATTAAGAGAACGTTTAATGTTCAGCACCATGGGAAGTCTCTATATTGCCATATTAGTTACATTATTGTACATAAGCTGCAGATAGGGCGCGAATGGGGAGGGGGGATTTCTGGACATCTGTCACGGCCTGGCAGCTGCAGGTGCGATCAGCCACTCTTCCGCCTCCGGCTGCCCCCCCAGCTCTCCCCAGCTTTGCCCGGCATGCACAACAAGCGCCTTCCCCCGCAGTCAGCCCAACCTCTTGCTTTCCGCCGCCGGATCGGCGCGCAACCGAGTCCCTCCCTCCCAAGTAAGGCTGCTTCCAAGACACAGCAGCCGTGCGAGGAGTGCGGAGGGCGCGCGAGGCTGAGGGAAAGCGGGTGCTTTCCCTGGCCTTCGTTCGCGCGCTGTCCGGGGGCGTGCCTATGGGCGGGCCATGACATCACGAGCTGGTTTGCCCTCATTGAGTGAAAACCGCTCACGTGACCGCCTGATCGCTCGAATACCGTTTTGACTGATTTCACGCGCGTCGCAACGAATTTCCCCCTTTTCCGTGCGCATACGCGCCATACGCTGGTATGGACAACTATCACTGCCTTTAGGCAGTCTGATCCGCAGCATGCGGATGCGTCAGCGCGGTCTGTCCCTATGTGACTCAGCTCTTGTTGTGTGTGTATTAGTTTGGGGGGGGTGGTATTGGAGTGGGAGGAGAGGGCTATTGAGTGGGAGAGGAGGGGGGATTGAGAGGGAGGTGGTGGGACTGGATGGGAGGGGGGACATTGATGGAGGAGGAGAGGATTGAGGGGGAGAGGAGGAGGGGTGTCACGGAAAGAGCAGACCTTTAACACCTACACAGAACCCATCAAGGCAAGGCACCAGAGAGGACAAAGAAGTTCAATAAAAGTCTTTATCATGTCGGACAGCAGGCCAGCACAAAATTCACAAACACCCCCAAACATGGAACACTGGGACAATCCTAGTCCTAGGTGCCAGGCGCCACTTCCAAGACTTCCGGGTGTTTGCTTCCACTCCTATGGGGGTAGAGACCACCCACCTCTCTGGTGCCATCACAGCTGAGCACTTTCGAATCTCCCACTTAAAAGTCCTGCTCTCCCTCTCTTATCTCCGGACTCCACAGTCCCGGCAGCCCAGAAGCACTGTCAATTTCCCCGCTGGGTTAGGCCCGAGACTGGTCAGCACACCTTGCATACTCTCCGCTGGGCTATGCCCAGAACGGAGGGGGAGAGCAGCCCAATTGGACGTGGTATCCTCACCACCACTAATTTTTATTTATTTATAAAAAATGTTTTACCAGGAAGTTAATGCGAGAGGTACCTTTATTTTGAAGTATGTCTGGGCACAGAGTTATAAAAATACATATTACTTAAAAAAGAACAGGGTTAAACATTCAATTCACAGACATTTCATGGACAGTTTAAGTTGGGAAATTTGGTTACAGGGAATAAAGGGCTGGTGAATTTCCAATTGAAATAGCCGCAGTGTTTAGCATCACCAAACAGCAGCGAACGCGCAGCAAACGCTCCACCCCCCTTTGGGCTGCCTTTTTCGTCTGCGCCAAAAATCTGTCCGCCTTTGGGGCAACGCAGATGTACATGATGGTGGTTCATTTCAATGCAGCTGTAATAACGAAAAGCTCTTTGTCCTCTTGGCTCATTAACATTCATTGGGTGGGGTTGGCGTTCCACAAAGTACAGCAAATGTTAACCCTTAGCACGCTGTGTCCTGTGCAGAGGGGAGCAGCTCTTGGGGAGCCTCATCAGGCTGTCTGCCCTTGAATGGAAAGAAGGCTCGTCCCTTGGCTGATGTCAGGAGGAGTAGGCGTGCCAAGCAGTCTCGAATAGCCGGGGTGAACAGAAAATATGATTTTAGCCAAGGTTAGAAGACTCTATGGCTGCATCCTCATCTGGCAACTCATGCCACCTGCGGGGCCGGCTCCACCAAGTCTGGCAAACTACAAAACGTGTCCACAAGGGGCGAATGTGGCATTCATCACCTTTTCTCGCCCACCAAAATCTTTTCCACACCTCGGGACATCCTCTCCCCTTGAACTATGGACTCTATGCAGACTTTCTGGCAGCTTAACTGGATGCCCGCAAGACTGCAAAGAGCCTTATAAGAATGTATCCAACATGGAAAACAGTATTTTAATACATGGGGGACCTTGGGGAGACTCATGCTGAAGGGTCTTAGGACTGAGATATCGGGCTCGAAACTAGGAGTCTGGGGATGCTGGCACCCCCGTGTTAATTCTACTACGCATACCGCAAATCATGCCTGCTCGCCGGTAGAATGAAGGTACTACCGGTAGCTGCGGACCCGAACTCTTGCAAACAAAATAATCGCATGTTAACCAAATATCCCACCTAAAACTTACACACCGAGTTTCATGGGTCTGTGTAACAAACAAAAAGTGGAAACAGGGCTCACTTTAACTTTTCATGTAAAGAGCCTGGCCCGTGACCAAGTGCGGCTAGCAGCCAGGGGCCCACGGGACCCAAGGGCAACCAGGGGGCTTAACCTTTTTTATGAAGCCTGGTTTCCCCTTGGACTGTCACAATGGGTTCACCATGGCAACGCAGCGTCACAATGACACCGCAAGTTCGTGACATGACCGTCACCATGGAATCGTGGTCGTCAAATGACGGGTGCGGGTCATGTGACCCTGCCGTTATTTGACGCAGGATTTTATGAAGAAGGCCGAGCACAGGGGATGGCGGTAGGGGGAGCAGCGCACAAAGTTTGCTCACCCCGCTCTAGCTTTATTTACTTTAGAATGCCTATTCAAGTTTATGGGGCCTATATTGTAGCTGCGATGATTTTGCTTGCTTTCTCGCAAGGTTTTGGCATTTTCCCGCTGAATGTTTTGTCATTGTGTTTATCACGGTATTCAAAAGATCGAACCCTCTCAAACTGTGAGGTAGGAAACGAAGCCGTACGGAGAGCACGATGTAACTCAGCCTCTCTCAAAGTACTTCCAGTACATCTGGCCACAGCTGCATAGAGATTTTGCACAGAGAGAGCCTCTCCTGCCACAGCTCTTACCGGCGATCGCAGTGTTTTTTAATTTATTAGATTGTAAGCACTTCGTACAGGGACTCCTAATTACTTTTATGTCTGAAGCACTTCTCCCTTTATGTGTTTGTAAGAGATTGCGCAGAGGTTCATATATGGAGACCGCAATTTGGTGAAATTATATCTTGCTTTTATTGAGCCTGTTCCTTTATCCACGGCAAAACACACAAAAACAACAAAATAACCAACCCCTTTCCCTGTGTAGGAATAACTTACTTCCCCAGACACTATCTGCAGGACTGGGGATATTCCCATTACCAGCCTATCATCCACAAGTCTCAGGAAGTACCTTAAGCAGGTGGCCCTTCATGTTCATCTTCTGCAGGATCCTGGTCCTCTGTGTCCCAGGAAATAAAGGTCACGGGGTTCTCGCGGTCTTAATCTCAGCACAGACTTTGTGCTCAAGACAGTGTCTGTGTGCAGGCTTCTCTGCTCTCCTTCTGTTAGCCCAAATGTGAGCTAAGGAATCTCTCTCCTGTTTCTCACTCAGCTTTCTCATAGTCCTAATCAGCCAGGTGGAGTCTGGTTGATTGCCTGAGTAAATTAACCGCTCGCTGCTAGATTTAGAGTCAGTCTCTCTCAACGTGATAAGTCCCTGTTACAGTGTTATCTATAATAAATAAAACTGATTCTTGTATGTCTGGTGTCTAGATGCGGCGAATCTGATTGGTCCTGTGTCCGCCCGCCCCCACGTACCTCATTGGGCCAAGAGGTACGCTCCACTGTACACACACATAGACGCACCACAAACATTGGTCCCTGTGTCCACCCGCTCACATTTAGCCTCCCACACGACTCTCACTTGGCCAAAGTGTACGTGACATCACTGACACGCCTACTTCACTGTCACACACTCTCACTGACACACCATACCCCAGGAAACCCCTGTGGAGTCCAGGTAAGTTTCAGCCACTCACACTCTCACCCCTATCTACACACACACTAAACTGTCACCCCTGTGTACCACACACTCGCTCCTGAGACCATGCTTCAACACACTCACTGTCACCCCTGTGTAACACACACACTCACACACACTCACACCTGAGACCATGCTTCTTCACCTATATCACATGAGATCCATATTAGATGAATGTTCAATCTCTTAAAGGGATAATTGGAATCTACATTTTACAATATCTATATTTACAACAGTGGCTCTGTGAGTACTCCTCACAACTGTCATTTATGCCTAAACATATTGTTATTTATTTGTGTTCACTAAGGGACTTAAAAAAATATGTTTGCACCTGTATGTAGAAATTAATCTGTCCTTACACAAAATGGCTGCTGTGAGAACTCCTCACTAACTGTCATTTCATGCTAACTATAATTTTGGCTCCGCCCCTTATTGACATCAACATCAGAGAGATCAGAAGTTCTCAGTCAGTGTGTAGTTGTGCCTACATTTATTCTCACGCAGGGTAGTTGTGGTTTTGTTTTATATCTTTGCTCCAAACTGGAACTACTAAAAATTATACTTTTTATTTAACAACATCATTTATTTTATCTATTTACATTCCGGGCAACGCGGGTCTCTCTCAGCTAGTTTTATATTATTTGTTATTTATGATTCTAACATGTATTACTGCTGTGAAGCGCTATGTCCATTAATGGTGCTATATAAATAAAGAATACATACATACATTTAAATTTGATACTAGTGTGTAGAGCGGGGGACTACGGAGCTGAACGCTGATTTCAGCCTCTGCACCCCGCGATCCGGAGTTACAGGGCCCCGGTATGAGGTGCGCGTATCTCCTATGTGTTTAAATGTCCCCTGTCACGTGACGGAGATTTAAACATGCATGGGTTATACCGGCACCGCCATACTGTAATTCGGGAAGCAAGTGTCCCAGACCTGAAATCAATGTGATTCCATCTCGGCAGACCCTTGCTCCTGTTACACTAGTATTCAATGAAATAAAAAATGCTTAATTACCTAGCGGCTAGCCGGTAAAGCAATGAAGGGGTTAAACCTGATACCCTGATTATTGGGGCAGAAGGGGTGGATGAAGGGTAGTTGCCCCATGGAGGGTGGTTATGCTTGTTTTTTTTAATTGTGGTTTTTTGATGCTTCCCATTTCAGTATAGATAATACAGTGACAGGCAATGCTTTTTTAGGCAAACGGTTGTTTTTTAATTATTGTTATGTTTTGTGTTTGTGTTTCCTGTTTTGAGTATATTGTTATGTATTTGTAGGGCTTGTTTTTCTTTATTGTTTGTACGTTTTAGCCATTTCTTTCTTAATTGTTTGTGTTGTTTAGGCTTTGACCTATTTAATTGTTGTGTTGTTTGGCTTTTTTTATTTTATTGTTGTGTTTTTTAGTGATTGGTTTTCTTTAATTGTTGTGTTGTTTAATTGCGGGTTTTGGTTATTGTTGTGTTGTTTAGGTGGCTTGGTTTTGTTATTGTTGTGTTGTTAGGTACTGTTCTTTTTTTAAGGTTGCCCTTTACTGCTATAATGGCTAATCATGCCCATATTATATGGGCATGATGAACCACGTGCCATCAATTGGTAGAGGGTTAGGGTAGTTGCCCGGGGAGGGTGGTTAGGCGCCAGGGTGGTACGGGGGAGGGGGGTTAACCCCTATTCTATAGCGGTTACTAATCACTAAGTGATTAAGGGTATGGGGACATTAGTTTGTTTTTTATTGTACTGTTGCTGCCCACGGAGGACATGGACATGGAGATGGTGATGAACACCTTCATCCTGGCAGGGTGCTATAACTGAGACCTGGCTCACTCAGTCTGACTCTGCTCTGGAAGCTGCCCTTCCTATGGTGGCCTTTCTTCTCCCACACTCCGCGCCATGATGGCAGGGGTGGGGTGTGGGGCTCCTGCTCTCCTCTCCTTCCGTACCGAACCCTTCCTATTCCCCCCTCCTTGCTTTTCCCTCCTTTGAGGTTCACACTGTCCAGATCTTCTCTCCTCTCCCTGTCCTTGTGGCGGTCATCTATCCCCACCTACCTCTACTCATCCCCCTTCTGCCTTTCTCTCTCACTTTGAATCCTGGCTCTCTTTCTTTCTCTCCTCAGACCTCCCCTGTTCTTCTCTCCTTGGGACTTCAATTGCCACATTGATGACGCCTCTCTCCTTGCTTCCGCTTTCTTTCTCTAACCTCTTCTTTTGCCTTCAACAGTGGACTGCAGCCAGCACCCACAAGGATGGCCACTACTTAGACCTGGTTTTCACTAAAAACTTCTCTCTCTCTGATTCTCCATTTCCCCTTTTCCTCTCTCTGTACCTCATCATCTCATCTCATTCTCTCTATCTCGCTTCTCCCCTTCTCCACCTCCTCTACCCCCCGGTTCTGCAGAAACCTGCGCTTCTATTCACTTACCTGACTTTGAGGCCACTTTACGCGCTCATTTCCTCTCTCACTCTGCTACGACCCTGACAACATGGTCAGGAACTACAACTCCCTTGTCCTCCTCTCTTGATCTACTGCCCCCGCTTTCTCTCGCCACACTCGCCCTTCTACCCTAACCCTGGTTAAATTCCCACACCGGCATGCTGCGTTCCTCACTCGTTCCTCTGAACGCCTTGGAGGAAATCTCATACTGTCGCGACTTCCTTCACTACAAATTTATGCTACCTGTTTCAACTCTGCCTCTCGCAGCTAAACAGCCTACTTTTCTTCACTAATCAACATGCACAAGTCTAACCCACGCCGACTGTTCTCTGACTTTGATCACTCTACTCAAACCACCCTCAGCTGCCTCTCCTTCCTCCACCTCCGCTCAGACTTTGCTGACTATTTTAAGAAAAGATGGAATCCATACGTCAGAACATCCCCTCTGTCTCTTACTCCCATCCTACACCCTTCCCTACTCTCCTCCTGCCTTCTTGACTCTTTTCCCACTGTCTCAGAGGAGGATGTGTCGCTGTGATCGCCTCTTCTCCCTCTACCACTTGCCCTTTGACCCCATTCCCTCCCATCTCCTAAAACCTCTTGCTCCTACTATAACCCTACGCTCACACACATTTTTAACTCCTCCCTCTGCTCTGGAACCTTTCCATCCTCCTTCAAACGCAAAAGTCATACCATTACTCAAAAACGCAAGCTTGACCCTACCTTTCTTTTAACTATCGACCTGTCTCCCTCCTGCCTTTTGCCTCTAAACTCCTTGAACGTCTGTATTCTCTGCTTGCTACATTTTCTCAACACCTATTCTCTCCTAGACCTCTACATCTGGCTTCCGCACTGCTCACTCCACGAAACAGCCCTCACTAAAATAACTGACAACCTCCGTGCTTGCCAAAGACAGAGGTCATTACACTCTGCTCATATTACTCGACCTCTCTGCAGCATTTGACCCGTGGACCACCCCTCTCTCTTTCACCATTCTCCATACTCTTGGTATTCGGAACAAGCTCTATCCTGGATCTCATCCTACCTCCCATCGTACTTTCAGTTTCTCTTCTGCTAACACCTCCTCCTCCTCTATTGATCTCTCTGTGGGGGTACCCCAGGGCTTGTCCTGGGACCCTCTCTCTTTCTCTGTATACACTCTTCTCTAGGTGACATAATAACATCTTTGGGTTTAATTATCACCTTTATGCTGACAACACACAAATATACTTTTCACACCCGACCTTACACCTGCTGTACAAACCAAAGTTTCTGAATGTCTCTCTGCTATATCATCCTAGATGGCCCTCCGCCGCCTTAAACTCACATGGCAAAACAGAGCTCCTCATACTTCCTGCCCAAACCTGGCCCTACCTACTCCTTCACACATTACTGTTGGAACTACGATCATCACCCAGTACCCAAGCACGCGCCTAGGGGTCACTCGACTCCTCTCTCGCATTCGCCCTCACATTCAAACATTTCTAAAACCTGTCGCTTTTTCCTCCGCAATATAACAAAATATACGGCCTTTCCTCGTTGCTCGACTGCTAAAACTCTGCCTCAGGCCCTTCATTCTCTCCGTCTTGACTACTGTAACCTCCTGCTGTCGGCCTTCCTGCCCTCACCTGTCTCCCTACAATCTATCCTAAACGCTGCTGCCAGAATCACTCTACTCTTTCCTAGATCTGTCTCCGCATCTCCCCTCCTGAAATCCCTCTCCTGCTTCTGATCAAATCCCGTATCTCACACTCCAATTCTCCTCCTCACTTTTAAGCTTTACACTAGCTTCTTCTCCCCTCCACTCTCTCTAACTCGCCCTAATTTCTCGTTATGCACCATCCGAACTCTTGCGTTATTCTCAAGATGTCTTCTTCTTACCCCTTTGTATCTAAAGCACTCTCCCGCCTTAAACCTTTTCACTGACTGCCCCACACCTCTGGAATGGCCTTCCCCCTCAGTACCCGACTAGCACCCTCTATTCCACCTTTAAACCCAACTTAAGACACACTTGCTTAAAGAAGCATATTAAGCACTGTGGTATATTCTGAACACATGATACATAAAAGCTTGGCCCCTGCATATGCACTACCAGAACTCCCTCCTACATGTCTCTTTACGTTCTCCCTACCACCAATTAGGACTGTAAGCTCCTCGGGGCAGGGACTCCTCTTCCTTATGTTCCTTTTATGCTAAGCACTTATTCCCATGATCTGTTATTTATATATCTGTTATATTGATTACCATGTGTATTACTGCTGTGAAGCGCTATGTACATTAATGGCTATTATAAATAATAAGACATACAATACAATACAATACAGGGGTAAGTAGAATTTTATTTACTTTATGTTGGCTGAATAAATGTTTTATTTGAATGGCAAATGAGCCTATTATCCGATCTGGAAATGTAAATTTGTCCCCATTACTGTATCTGTATGTGTTTGGGGTGTTGTTGGTGGGAGGGTACCATTAATGCCATTGCGGGTTTCTTTGCTCCCATTTGAGGTGGCACACACTGGCAATGAATGGTCTATTGGCTAGTTTGTTTTGTAATGTTTAGTGTGTAGGGGTGATGGATGAAGGTGGTATTTGGCCCACTGTGGGTGTTTTATGCCTACCGGGTGGGGTAGTGGGAGTGGTAACCCCTCATTACCTAACAGTAGTAACCGCTACGGTAATGAAGGATTTAACTCCTCCCGCAACCCCCCGCTGGCACTATTTTTGCTTTTTGCCCGCTCCGCTTGGTGAGTTTGGCCCGGAGCCAGAAACGCGAAAAAAATGCCTCCACACGATTGGCCAATCATTGAGGCTTCTTGAAACTACCTAGCAAAATTTTTGCGATAACTGCTCAAAATAGTGTG
This sequence comes from Ascaphus truei, assembly GCA_036426205.1. Classification (NCBI taxonomy): domain Eukaryota; kingdom Metazoa; phylum Chordata; class Amphibia; order Anura; family Ascaphidae; genus Ascaphus; species Ascaphus truei. The sequence continues at coordinate 97,490 of WSYH01000393.1, forward strand.
TCTGAGATTGGATGCATTTTAAGGAACCCCAACCCTCTCTAATAGCGCGTCTGAGATTGATGCATTTTAAGGAACCCCAACCCACTCTAATAGCGTCTGAGCACAGATGCATTGTAAGGACCCCAACCCTCTCTAATAGCGCGTCTGAGATCGATCATTGTAAGGAACCCCAACCCCTCTAATAGGCGTCTGAGATCAGATGCATTGTAGGAACACCAACCCTCTCTAATAGCAACGTCTGAGATTCAGATAATTGTAAGTTCTTCTGTATTTGGTACAATTTTCAAATGAGATACAAAAAAGGTGATAAAAGAAGGCGCTCCCACAACTTAATCAAGTGATACAAAGTGCATGTGCAAATAATATTCCTCTACAATATTATAGTGGGTAAATTATCTATCACAAGTGATATGTGTGATTGAACAAATAAAGCTGTAACTTCTGCTCAAGCACTCTGGTAGGTACTGTCTCCATTGGTCCCAGAAGGCTGAAATGTTCTTCAAATTCATGGTTCCCCTAGAATACTGAAAACACCATTTTCAAATGACCTGTAAATTGCATGGAACCGTTTAGGGATTACTGGGAATCCTATTGAAAAACACTGTTTTAGGGTGAATAAAGTAGGTCGTGGACCAGTAGATAACATGAAGGCATTTTTATTGTGAAGGTACATCTCATGAGCACTGCCATGTATGTATTGCAGTGGTACAAGGACGACGAAAACAGTTTACAATCTAAATGAGTTTCTAAGTGGGACTGCACCCATGGAGCGTTAGACTTCTCTACCACGCTGAGAGTTGAGCGCGATACCTGGAGCACAATGGATACCCGCTGAGTGTTGTTAAAAGCTGACGAATAAGTTTGTTGTATCTGTCTTTATTCAGAAGGTTGTTCATTAATCTCTCCTCGAAATCTGCAGCCCTGCTACCTAGGGAACAAAAGAGGGTGACAAGAGGGATATGTGTGACATACTCTAAATAATTCTGTTCCACATAGTACCGATAGTGACTCTAATGCATGGACGTGTTTAATGGTTAAAGAGTCGTGCACATAGAAGCAAAGTGACCTAGTCTCCGAACGCTTTAATGGGTAAAAGAGGTTAGTCTCACGTAGGAGTACAGTAACTGACTTTCTCACTTTCTTCTTCGCCTGCTTTTTCCCAACTTTATAGCTATCTGACTCTCCTTATCTGCCACCAGGCTATGTGCATTTTATATCACCAGATACATAGCCTACAAAGTCACACACCCAGGGCTGACTACAGTGGCTGTAATAACTCATAGGCTACGCCCCAGTCCTCCCAGCTGCACGCTCGCCTGGCTACATGGCGGCGCGTGCAGAGACACAGTCGCGATCAGCGTTGTAAGGAGCGGCGTGGTGCCATAATGGGGGCGCAGCCATGACGGAGCATATCTGCCTTGCCCAACTGCTGCGCGCCGACCACGTGACGCGTGCGGCATGGGAAGACAACATTATTTTCTTCCCTGCTAGCGCGAGTCACGACGTTTTGCGTGCCCACACACACACCGCCACTGGGCCTGCCCCATAGAGGGCGTTGCTGTGGTGTGTGTGCGCAATGCCATAGCGCGCGCCGCCGTGACCACCGGCACTCAGCCATAGAATGCACCCCTTTGCAGTGTTCGAGAGATACAAACAGTGACCGCTCACCTTATTTTGATACATAAATCCTTCCAAGTTTGGTTGTTCTGGGTCTATAGTTTGGCGTGCGTAAGGCTGAGTCCATGGTGACCTGCAGCCGTGCGGAGGCGCCGCTGCGGCTGAGTTCCCGCGCATCCGTGAGCGTGTCGGAGGGCGGGCCAGTGACGTCACGGAGGCTGGTTCGCCCTCATTTTGCGAACCGCTCACTGACCGGCCCTGCGCTCCCGTGAGCGCTCAAACTAAAACATTTTTAACAGCTACTCCTCGCACACGAGCCCCTGCTAGCCGCTCTCATTGCGGCTGCAGGGCTCACGCAAGCGTTAGCGCCAGCGCTGACCCTGACGCAGCCTCATAAGACACACAGAAACACTGAAATACTGTATATAGTACTTTTTTTAAATCTAAGTTTTGTGATTGCAAAAGTAACCACTGGGTGTCATATTGTATAAGGTTGTGAGGCACTATCACCAAAAAGGCAGACATACAGTACTTCAATGGTCAAAAAAGATATATGTTTTATAGGACAGTTACTCTGCTTTTATTTATTATTTATTATTTATAAAATATTTTACTAGGAAGTAATATATTGAGAGTTACCTCCGTTTTCAAGTATGTCCTGGGCACAGAGTAAAACAAATAATAAGATGGTTACAAATACAGTTACATAATGAACAGGTATACATTATATACAAGACATTGCGTGCACAGTTAAAGATAATATATATTATGGGCGTATGAACAGTTACAGACAGCTTAAATGTGAGACAGCCTTAGATTGAAAGAACGTAAACTGGTGGGGATGTGAGAGTCTCTGGTAGGTTGTTCCAGTTTTGGGCGCACGAGGAGAGGAGGAACGTCCGGATACTTTGTGAGCCTTGGGACCATGACACATTTTGGGTCTGATCTCAGGGGATAAGTGCTGCGTGTGTAGGGGTGAGGAGCTTGTTCAGATAGGCGTGGTAATTGCCCATGAGAATTTAAAGGCAAGACAGGAGGTGAACTTGCGCCTAGACTCAAGTGTTGACCAATCTAGTTCCCATCCTGTATCATGCCGCACTGTGAATACATGCAATATTTTTTGTATTTTGGAGAAATTTGATGAAAAAAACATTATCTGCGGGGTCTATTAAGATGACTCCTATTTAGATTTTCTAAAAACGTATCCCGGCGACACTGAAGCTTTGCTGCATTCTCTACACAATGTACCAAGCAATAAAAATGATCTTAAGTTATGAACCATAAGAAATGCAAATAAGATGGTTATTACTTTACATTTATTGAAATCTCACTATTGATGCTACAGTACCTGGGGGGGAGGCAGGCGGGGGAGGGGGGGTGGAGGTGTCCGGTGATACTCAGCATAATTATACAGCGCGCACATTCATTATCAGTGGATGAAGTGTGCAGGGAACTCAGCAGCATTATACGCACAACACGTTCAATACCAGGGGTGGATGTGTGCAGAGATACTCAGCATCATTAGGCAGCAGCATCTTCATTATTAGAGGTTGGAAGTGTACAGAGAAACTCAACATTATACAGTGCAACATCATCATAGCTGTTGATATCATTTAATACCCAACATCATTATACAGCAACGGGTGTTCATTGTCAGGGTATAGAGATACTCTGCATATTATACTCGTAGCATGTTCTAACCTGCAATGCAATCTGCCTAATGAAGATTTTTTCCATCGAAAAAGACGGAGAACAGATTTCCATTCATTTTCTCTCTCTTAAAGCTAAGTTAATAACTAATTAATAGAATTATCCACAGGGACACTTAATTTTCCTATATTGTACTCAAACAACCTATTAAATAAACAGTAAAAAAAAATAAGATTTTTTCTTTCTTGATTCCTGCTTTTATTCAAATATTGTCTAAAGAAATGGATTTGAACTGTAAAAGACACAGAGCAACTATACTACATAGGAGATACAGGAATAAATGCATTAATACACATTATATTAGTTTTGTATTGGATAGATACAATATATATATATATCTATATATATATATATATATATATATATATAATATATATATATTTATAATTATTTTATTGTAACACACATATAATATAGATATATATATATATATATTATAATATATAGATATATATATATATAGATATATTATAATCAGTCTGTCTATGTCTATCTAATCATAAACTCAATATAGCGGTCTATTGATTATATATATAAAACTAGAAACTCTTCATATAGATATATATATATATTACACACACATACATACAGTATACATATACCATGTTTTTATATACTGTATAATGCTTTTATATACGAGGGTGTGTGTGTGTATTGTGTGTATGTATAATATATATATATATATATTAATATATATATAGTACTATATCATACATAAAAAATCATCAAAATATATAAGATATATATATATATATATATATCTTATATACATACATACACTACACACACAACCACACACACACACACACAAAGTATTCTCTTCTATGAATTCTTTATAACTGTACCGGAATCATTAGAATGAGGCGAATACTGTAAGGAAGCAGCAGGTACTCATGATTGATAAGGTGAGAAAGTTAGGCGGGGGGTGATGATTAAATATTACTCACCGTTACAAGCAGAGACCTGTGAGAAGCAGCAGAGTGAGCATATTCCCCGTGGCAGAGCTCGAAAGCTGAGCGTGGGATGTTGGGGAAGGGCAGTGGCCGTCGCTGCTGCTGTCGCTGCTGCTGCCGCTGCCGCTGCTGCTGTTGATGGGATACAGCAGCCTGAGACGAGGCTGGAATGCACAAGTGCAAATAGGAACCTGCAGAGCTGCTTTCAATGTAGGAGCTCTCAATGGGATTCCACGGACCTTAAACCTCCCAGCCGCACAGATACACAAGTATATTAATATATATAATGTAGAGGTATCGTACCGTGTTAGCCGAGCTTTAATAATCAAAATGAATAGATGATACCGTTCTGTGGCTAACGAAATGCTTTTATATTTGTGCGAGCTTTTCGAGATAAACTGGATCTCTTCTTCCGGCGATGTACAATGAATAAAGCAGGCAAGGTTTAAACTTACAAATAGTGCATACCCTGTAGGAATGTTATCTGTGACTGACTGAAACCTAACCCCCCCCCCCCCCTTGTGTAATGGATTTATGACTTGAGTTGTAAATAGTCCCCTGAATGTGAGTGTGTGTTGTGTGTGTGTATGTGTGTGGGCTCTTTACCATTATATTTACATACACGCACAGTCTTACATCACTACATTCAGGACTATTAACACCGCAAGTCATAAATCGCATACTCACTAAGGGGGAGGGGGTGTTAGGTTTCAGTCATAGGTTTTCTCTTGCATCCGCTGCGTACCTAAACGCCTTGCTACTTTAGTACCAACACCAGGAGGAGGGGGTTACAGTACATGCCAAATAAGGGCCTCCCCTTCCCGCGTGGCATACAATGCCTGATCATTCCAATGATATAGCTCTGTTACGAAGTAAGTCAGACTTAACCCACGCACAATCCATAACCTTCTGAGCAGAAGCGGTATCACTGATTTCAACAATTGTACATAAAAATACTAGTAAAACCCAATGCCTAATAAACCCATGGTTTGCACAGTAACACTGACGAGAATGGGTCTTAGGGTCTCCTCTTACAAACACTATTTCTCCATAAACTTTAATGAGTGTTCCCACTCATAATGAATCAATAGATTAAGAGCTTCAATTAATCAGTAGTGATGAAGGGTCGTCTAATGCAGGGCGGCCATGCTCCAGTCCCTCAAGGGCCACCAACCGGTCAGGTTTCAGGATATCCCTGCTTCAGCACAGGTGGCTCATCATCGCGCAGTCTTTCCTTCCATTCAGTCTCCATGATGCACCTTTTTCTGACTATCCTACTGACCTCGGCTAAAAACCTAATCCACGTTCTAACCTGATGTTCCACTTTGTGATGTTTTCTAGAATTGCAGCATAACTTCTGGATCTGACATCTTTTGGGAATATACCACGGTTATAATGTAGTTTTTATGTTGTATTTTTACCTGTCATCTCTGGGTCTAGTCACTGTTTATTATTTGTGCTGTATCTACATGTTGTGTATGTTCCCTCACATTACACTAGTTACATCAGTGTTTTGCTCTACTACATTTTTTTAGTGTTTGTCTTCGCGGTAATCTTTCACTACTTATTTGTGAGGTTCATAGGTAAGTAGTCATAAGCATTATTTCTGTATATGTTGAGGCTGATAGGTATATAGTCATAGTTAGGCATTATTTCTGTATATGTGAGGCTGATAGGTAGATGTCATAGTTAGGCATTATTTCTGGATATGTGAGGCGATAGGTATATAGTCAAGTTAGCATTATTTCTGTATATGTGAGGCTGATAGGTATATAGTCATAGTTAGCATTATTTCTGTATATGTGGAGGCGATAGGTATATAGCCATAGTTAGTAATGCATTATTTCTGTTCTATGTGAGGCCTGTAGGTATATGTCCCATAGGCATTGCATTATTTCTGTATATGTGAGGCTGATAGGTACAGTATATAGTCATTGTTAGGCATTATTTCTGTATATGTGATCATAGTTAGGCATTATTTCTCTCCCAAAACCCAAAAACAAACCAAAAAAAACAAACTCATCCACGCACAAACCACTATACAACGCCCCCATAAACACAGATCCCCAAAAACAACCCCAGCAAGCCCCTCCACAGTTCCCCACAAACAAAAAAAACGCCAGCATCCCTCAACGCCCATCCCGCACCGATCCCCTCCACCAGCACCCCACCACCCCAGCCCGGCACCGATCCCCCAACCCCCCAGCCAGCACCCGCACCCGACCCGGCACCTGATCCCCCGCCCGGCTACCTTCCCCCCAGCCGCAGCCCCGCACCCCATCCCTGCACCGATCCACCCCAGCCTGTCAACCGATCCCCCCACCCCTGTCCCCTCTGCAGCCCCACGATTCCCCAGCAAATCTGCCCCCGGAGGTGTAGGTAGGTAGGGGGCTGTGATTGTTGCTTTGAATGTGATGAAACATAAAAGTGATTGTGCCGTTCTTTGAGTGTGTGAGTGTGCTGTGGATTTTGTGTACTTGTGCTTTTAGTGTGCTCAGTGTTCTTTGTGTGTTGTGCTGTGAGTTTGGTCTGTGTGCAGTGTGTTTTTGTGAGGGTGTGTTCAAACAACACATACACGCAAGTCACAACACAACACCAAAAAAGCACAAACTCACACAGTCGACAACAACACACACTCAATCACAACCAACACAGTCACACCCCACTTCAATCCCACAACGCTACCCCCGGCACACACACACACTCAATCACACACCGGACACATTGCACCCCAACACATCACTCATCACAAGAACCACAACATAGACACAAACCAAATCCCTAGAGATCACAGATTTCCCCTGGGGGTAGTAATTACTCTGTAAATCTGCCTCCTATCCTGCTGACACTGTGGACGTGTAACACCTGATTAGGAGGTGATATCTTGTGCAGTAAGTGAACGCCCCCCCCTCCCCCAAGGTCTTCCCATACCCATAGACAGCCTCACACTTAGCTTTCTGGCCGCCCGTTCAATCCTCTCGGCCCTCCCCCATTTTTCCCCTCACATCCCCCATCACCCACCCTACCCCGGTGTGAGCCCCCGCCTCCGTTGAAGGAATCATCATCCCCGCCCCCCTAAATACTCTTGCTCACCCCCCCCCAGTTTGCGCACCCCTGCATTAAGGGCTGTTTGTAGGAACGTTGTTGCCTGTCCTGTGTTCTTTTAATAGAGGCATTTGCATGCCCTTGTTTAGCAATAACATATGGTAGGTATGAATTTCTGTACCCTGGCAGAAATGTGATTATCTAGTATATATATATATCATATCTTATATATATATATATATATTATATGATTTCTTCTTTAAAAGGACGCCCACAAAATCTCCCTTGTCATTTTAAAGGATGATTCCATTCCGTTTTATTAGGAATGTGGTCTGGAAAAGTAGTCTTTATCGTGGGTGACCCATGTTTGCTCTTCGGAGTGACTGCTCCCTTGGGACCTGAGGTGAGTCACTTTTTAATCTCCACTGTGCCTCACGCAGCACAATTAGATTGTAAGCGTTTTCAGGAAACCGTACTGCTTATGCCCAAAATGCTAGTACAAGTATGCACACATGTTCAGCCCTATAAGGGGGAAACCGGTATATAGGTCATTGTGTTCAATCGGTTGTGGTTCCGGATCCCTATAATTATATTTGGCATTCTGCGAACCCCAACCCTCTCTAAAGCGCTTCCTGAGACAATGCCGGTAATGGAACCCCGACCTCCTCTAATAGCGCGTCTAATCAATATGCATTTTGTAAGGAATTCTGACCCTCTCTAATAGCGCGTCTGAGATCATATGCATTGTCAGGAACCCCGACCCTCTTTAATAGCGCAGCTGAGATCATATGCATTGTAAGGACCCCAACCCTCTCTAAGAGCGTGTCTTAGATCAGATGCATTGTAAATTCTTCTGTATGGTATAAATTTTTTTTTTTTTTTCAAATGACCTGAAAAATGCATGAACCCTGTAAGAAAACACACTGTATTATTTTATACAAAAATAAATTTTTTATCTGGAACATGGCACTTATTATTGCAATATATCAAGGCACATCTGGGGACGATTTTTTTCAACTCCCACCCCTTGCAACTGTGATCAAAAAAACTTATATTTGCAGAAACAATATCGCAAACTAACTATATTACTGGTCAATTAAATTCCTCACCATGAGTCGTGCACATTTTTAGATTATTGTGGAACTCAAAATTTTGGCAATGGCTTTTGGTACATCAAAATACTGCAAAATGTCACATTTTCCTAACTAAAAATGTCTTGCAAAATTTTCACAAACTTTCTCAAAGCCAACAGGGCAACGTTTTTAGTACTTGGAGGGGAACTGCTTTTTAATTACTTCCATAGTGTTTCACTTATGAGGAATTATTTGTCTATACTACAAATAACTGAAATTCAGAGCAGTATAAACCACACCTAATAAATTTACACTACAAATGTAAACTTATAAGAAAGAGCGTGTCTTACACCTTTGATCTTCATCAGTCACTTTTCAATGTGATCTGCATGAAGCTCACAACACCTTCCATGGCTTCTTGACCACCCCGGAGATAACTTTCTGAGGACCTAGTCGAAATTCCTGGTTTCTGAGATGTTCAGAAGGCTTATCACTTATTTTTTGCATCGTATTGTTTCGAGTAGTGCGGCTTACTAGTTGTTGGAGTTTTCTTCTGACCGATTGAAGCTTTGTGCATGTTCCTGTCCTGCGGAGGGTTAGTTTTTGACTGCTGAGTTAGTATCTGGATGACGCTTTCATAAACAGGAACCCTGGAAGTCTCACTGAAACCGTTCTCTGACCACATGTGTGCTTGGTTGATGCTAGGGACCTGTGATGGACATTAAGAACGCAACGCGGTGACATGGAAACATGTTCACCAACCAAACCATAGTGAACATTAGGTATCTCCCATAAGTGGAAACATCTAAGAGGTTGGTGGGAACAATTTTGGAAATCAAGAGCAAAACATCACGGTCCATCATGCAAGAAGAACCGATTACACAAGGTCCTCTTCTGTCCACAGTCCGATGGAAAGGTAGAACACCAAGATAGCCACTGACGTTATCAGAATACAGAGAATAATTAGTTAAGGTGGAAAAAGGGCTTCCTCTGATAATAAAATCATAAGTTATGTCACATAGTTCGATCCAGTGGGGTATTCTTCTTCTCTTCTCCTGGGAGTTCTATGAGTCCCAGTCTCCACTTGGTGTGAAGTCGTCATACTGGCCCAACCCGTCTTAAGTACAAGGTCATTTCCGTGTGTCATAGTCAGGAACGAAACTTCATTGTGCAGTTCTGTTGGTCAAAGGTGGAATTGTTTCACCTCTATCTTGCACCACTCCTCTGTAGATGCTGGGTATCCAAGCAATGCTCCATTGTTCTGCACTTTGCGTTGTGAAACAAAGAGACCACGTCCCCCGTATGTACCATCTGGCACTGACAGTGATGAACAATGACTCATTACGGTTATGTTGAAAGTACATGAAATACAAAACATGAACCACAAAATATAGAATGTATGGTATTCTAACCCAACTAATCTGCCCATTGCCCCATGCTACAAAGATGATAACGCCCCTATTAAAATATATGTACATCAATATATATGTGTAATATTAGTAGTAGTAGGAGTAGTCAAATATTAGTAATATCTTTGAATCAGTCTTCTCTAGGCCGGAGAATTGTTGGTCCCATTGTTTAAATATACTTATTCTTCTCCAGCCTGGGAAAGCAGTATCACAGCATAACCATATTGGTTGGAAATGCTATGTATGGGGGTAGAGATAGCTGTGATATTGGCAGAGATAGCTACCTCTACCCCTCAACAGATATCTCTACCCCCATACCAGCTACGTATGGGTGGTAAATATAGCTATGTTGGGGAGGTAGAGATAGCCTACGTAACGATAGGATAGAGATAGATACGTATAGGGGGTATGGAGATAGACTTATTTATGTGGGCTGGATCCCGTTTATCCCCCAGCAAAACGATCATTACACCAGTTATAACATATTATTCCATACTTATTATAAAGCACAATTCCACGGACGCCAGTCTGCTGCGAAGGGATACGCAGCTTCCTTTCCCATCGGTCTTCACGGGATCCCATGTCGAGCCGGTACATCAGGCCCACTCCTGCAGGTGTAAAGCAGAACCACAACCATGAATTCAGGGATTTCTCTAAAGTCCTGGTGGTCCTCAAAATCATTCCTCAGAGGCCACAAACAGGCCAGCTTTTCTGGATATCCTGCTTCAGCACATGGTGTTCAATCATTGCTTCAATTGCAATACTGGGCCACAGATTAGCCACCGTTGTTCCTGAGCTTGGACTCGATTGAGTCACCTGTGCATGAAGCTGAGAACCAGATGAGCCACCTGTGCTGAATCAGGGATATCCTTAAAACCGTGCCAGTTGGTGGTCCTTTAGGACTGACTTTGGGACCGCATGCTGTAAATCCACGTGCCTGATCTTCATAAACAGCACACACATGTCCCCCTTAATCTTTCTTTCATTCTTAACTTTGTGTTTCATTCCCTAACTGTGTCATATTTGCCACTTTTTCTTAATTAATTATAACCTTTGTTCTCAGGGGTAATTTGCTCACCAAGGTGTGTATTTGCTGCGCAGTGGAGGGATGTTTGTCACCTTTTTTATCCGCTGTGGAAGAAACAAAACTTCACTCTTTGTTTTTATGGGTACGGTCCGCAAAAGACTTTTTTATTATTATTTCTTATTGCGCAGCTACAGATAAGCATACTGTAACTTATTCTGGGTTGTTGTAGCCACATACCAGCTTCCCATGGCAACAGCCACAACCATCCTCACTCGATTGAAACCTGCCACTTTCTTTAAACCCAGGCTGTGCCCATGTGGCAGACAAACCTTATAGTGCGCTAGTATGTTAAGAACGCATAAGCAGCAAAATGTTACATCATTTGCATGTTCATGTCCCAGAATCGGCCTTGGCGAGATGTAAGCACTACAGTTATATCTAATGTGTAATGGGAAGGCGAATGTTCAGACCTGTCTGAGACATGGGACTGTGCTCACAACAACGTGGGTTTTCTTTGCTGTATAACCTTTGTTTTATAATTCCAGACAAACAAAGAAAACAAACAACAAATACTGCCTGTTTCAGCCACACATTTGTTGTCATAATTTGCTCACGTTCGTTCTATTAATAAAATAAAAAAATATCAAATGTAATCACTTTGCTATAATGTCCCTTCAAAAGATCAGCAGAATCCCTCTTACTACTGAAGCATTTTGGTTTAACGTTGTAATGCTGCTATCTTTCCCCTTGCAGCTTGCAGTTTTTTTGCTGTTGCTAAAATCATGTTTTCCTTTAATCTCTATGATTAGTTACCGATTGTAACCACAGTTTGCCATGTGGCTCTGGGCGACCTGCCATATTAACCTTCGGGAGCCTTCATATATGAAAAATCAAGCAGCCCCTGAAGCGTCGATAATGTCGCTGCGTCCCATCAGTGTGTTGGCCATGTGATGTCCGTGTCCCCAAGATGATACAGAAGCATTATTGAGGAGGGCTGCCGTGTTACTGGAGGCTCCCGCCTCTCCTCCCAGCATGGGGCATTTGTTAACCCTTGGGGGGGGGGTCCTCAAAGTATTCCAAGAGTGATGGTCCTGTACTCCTTTGGTTGTCCCCCCTTAGCTGGGCCCCCGCGGAGTGTCTGCACCTCCCGTGCGGTAGACTGTAACCCACTCTCAGAAAGGGCCAAGATCTTTTTATAATATATTCAAATAATAGTATAATTGACATAAATGTAATCTGATAACAACCAAACAGTTTGAGTGCTGCTTTAAAATACTGTTCATCAACTAAATCTTACTCTTTAGAAAGAATGACATCACTTGTTAAAGTATTATTGAACTTTTTTGTTCCTGTAAAAAATTAATGTGTTTGATTTATTACTTGACCCAAATCTTATTTACAAATTATGTTTCTTCCCCTTTATCTCTTTATCAAATTATGACCGCATAAGTGACATAACCAAAAACCCTGATGGATGAAAATTTTCTGTATATAGAAACAGAGACCAAAGAGATGTAAAACAATCCCTGATGTCTTTGGTTCCATTTCAAGACATTCAAGGTCTATTTCAATAACCCCAAAGCTGCGTTGACCAAGAAGTTTCATTAAGCCTCTGAAGCTTTACAAATATACTTAATATTTGCCTGATTTTACGAATGAACCAATGCCACTTTGCCACTGATTATCCTATACTTTGCTCATAAGAGGGACTGACCTTTTAAACGTCCACCTTACTTTGCAAATATTGTATACAAATAAAGACAAAGTACCCCAGTGCTACATCCAAATGGCAAATTATATAGTGTTGACATACTTATCTGTTTTTCTTCTCAGAAGTGATGTCATTTATTTCAATCTTTGGTCCAATTCAACAAGCTGTCTATTGACACTTATTCCTCCCTATACAGTATGGTTGGTGGGTTTGTGTCTGAGCTTGTAGGGATAGGTGTGGTTTTAAATGTCAGCTGGTAACAATTGTTTTGGTTTGGTTTTGACGCCTCTTCCCTGGTTTCCAATCTCACCGCGCCTACTTTTTAAATAAGCATTCTTGTTATCAACCTATGAAGGCAGTCTATTGCAATCATTTCTCTCTCCACAGTAAGGTGAAGATAACGTTTAAGGATCTTCAAAAACAGGCACAGCGGGACATGGTTGCAGGCTTAATGCGCCCCTTTTGGTCAAGAGTTTAAGTACAGACCCTTACTCACTATGAGAAGATAAACATATACTTGTGTTAACTCATATATTTGTCATATTGGATGTAGTATTATTTATTTATGTTTTTTGTCTTTTTGGTTGTATATATAGGTTACAATCCTTTGACAAATATATAGGTGTGGTTCGTAAAATATTGAACTGAATCCCTATGTCTTAATTCAAATATATTTGGTATTTCTTGGCACACGTCCCGTCAACTCCCGCCCGTATACTGCTCCACTCCTGCCCTTTGGAGCCCATGCAGCATTCTTACCTACACCCTAAATCACCCCTCAACTACCTTTAAAGAAATCACATGACCTTATTTCCAATGAACTTTGCTCTTGGTGTTTTCAAAACTATATCCAACCAACACAAACACACACCCCAATGTCTTACAGAACCTGGCGTATGTAACTAGCTAGGACACAGCCTTTCAGCGCCTCCTCACTAGACCAGTGCTCCTCCTATACGCCTACCTCGCCTGCCCCCACCGCGATACTGGCTAACACGCTGGCCAACAATTCTTTCCCAGGCGGAGGGACCTCCACTTCCAAACAGATTACCATTACCTAATAAACAGGCAGAGATCCACCCCACGCCCCCCCTTTACTGTCTTTGACCACCCTTCCCTTGGACTTCCTCTATGCCATCTCTACTTACAGGCTAAACACAGCTATTTTTGCTGATTATTTCAAAAGTAACGGTTGGGAGCTACTACCGAGAAATCCCCTCTGTCCCTGCACAACATCCTCTCCTTCCCAACCTATCTCCTTCTAAGCTTTGACTAATGTACTCCGTTTACAGAGGTGTCTCCTCTGGCCCTTCTCCTCAACCACCAACTGTTGGACCAAATTCCTTCGCATCTGCTTAAATCTCTCGCTTCTCACACTGTGTCCCCACTAACTCATCGCTTTGCTTTGGAATTTTTCCTTCTCTTTTTTTAAGCGTTCCAAATTTTTTGTTTTTTGAACCTACCCCTTATACAGTAAGTACACACGCTTGACCCTACTCTCCCCTTTCCCAATATTACCCTGTCTTTCTCTTACCTTTTGCCTCTAAACTCTGGAACAAATTGGTGAACCTGTAGGGGGTACCCATGCTATACAATTAAAAGTTAATTCCATCTGGTTACCACTGAACGTGGGGTCCCCGTCAGCCCACATAACAACCAAAGCCAGGGACCAGGTAACATAACATGCAAAAGGTTAACGTGTCCCCCTCTTTTTCCACTTTTCATGTTCTATATACTTTCTATGTGTAAGTTTATTGGGGGATATTATAACTGTATTCAAATGTGTTTATAATTCTTGGTGGCGATTTACTATAATGTCACATTCATCAGCCCAGGCATCCATATAGGTTATTAACATCGTATCAAAGAGGAGACGTGGATGCTGTCGGAGGTGCTAAGTGAAGGGCAGGGCGGAGTACTGGGTCCTGAGAACAGAGACCACCCTGGGGGAAGACCCTCTGGTTTTGACAGACTACACTGACCTGCCCAGTAGTGGCAATGGGTTAACTGGGGGAAGCGGCAGAATGCGGCAATTTCCCATTGGTCAATTCATATGTCCTGCCCCACGGAGATCACCGCCCCCCGCCACCCTGGAGCCTTTACCCAGGAAGCAAGAAATTAAAAGGGGTGTCACTCCAGGTGACGGAGGGAAAGGAGAGCGGCGTATAGGGTGAGGTAAGGAGAAGTGTATGGGTAGAGTAGATGAAACGGCATAACGTGGTGAAAGAGAACGGTTTAACGGGGGGAAGTAAGGAGAATCATAACGGGGAAAGAACGGGTTGTATGAGGAAAGGAAGGAGACGGGGTGAACGTAAAGTAACTTGGTGTACCGGGAGGAGGAACGGAGACAGCGGTAACACGGGGAGGAGGACGAACGGCGTAAGTGGGAGAGTTCAGGAGAACGGTTGTTAAGATAGTGATAATGTCAAGTGATGAAGGGTAAGTAGTAGGTAAGAGAACTTGGTAGACACGGGGAGGATGAGATCGTTGTACGGGGGTAGGTTAAGGATAAACGTTGTAACTGGGGGGGAGGATGGAGAACAGTTGTAACGGGGATAAGTAAGAAAAGTTGCAACAGGGGGATGATGAGACTGTCAGGGGATTAAGCCTGCAACGGGGGGAGATAAGGGAATAGGAAACTTTGCAACGATGCTGGGGATGGATGAACATTGTACGGGGGAGATTAAGGAACGTTGCAACAGGGGGAGGGATGGGAACCGATGCTGTAACGGGTGGAGAGTAAGGATGAACGTTGCAAACAGGGGTGAGGATGGAGAACGTGTAACGGGGTAGAGTAAGGAGAAACGTTCACAGGGGGAGGATGAGAACAGTGTACGGGGAGAGTAAGCGAGAACGCGTGACGGAACAGTGGGCGTAAAGGAGGATGGAAAATGGTGTAACGGGGGTAAGAGGGTAAATGTAGAGTAATGGAAGTAAGGGTTGGAATTGGTACGTAAGAGAAATGGGACGGTGGACGGAACAGTAAACGGTGTAACGGGGGAGATAAAGAGAACGTTTGTAAGAGGTGGAGGAAGGAAACGGTGTTCACGCGGTGAGTAAGGATAATGGCATAACGGTGAAGAACGGTGTAACGGGGGAGTAAGGAGACTGGCATAAGGCGGGGGGAAGAATGGTGGTAACGGGGGAGGTAAGGAGAACAGGTAACGGGGGAGAGTAAGGAATAACGGCGTAACAGGATTAGGTGAGAACAGTGTAAAGAGTAGTAAGGACGAACGTGAAGCGGGGGAGAGTGGAAATGGTGTACACACGGGGAGAGCTGAGATCGTGTGTCAATGGTGGAGAGTAAGGAGAACGTTAACGGGGAGAAGTAAGGAGAACGGTGTAACGGGGAAAAAAAGAGTTAAAAGAGAACGCGTAACTGGGGAGAGTAAGTGAGAAACTGTGTAACGGGGAGAGAGTAAGTAGAACTAACGGTGTTAGAGTAAGGAGAACGTGTAACGGTGGTGGAGCAGTAAGAGAACAGCTAACGGGGATAGTAAGCAAACGCGCGTAATGGGGAGTAGATGAGATCTGTGTACGAGAGAGTAAAGTGACCCGTGTAATGGTGGGGAGAGGAGAACGAGTAACGGGAGAGTAGGAGAATGGTGTAATGGGGGAGAGCGAAGAGAACTGGTTTACGGTGAGATATAAGGAACGGCGGTAACACGGGTAGGAAGAGACGGGCGGTATCGGGGAGTAGTTAGAGAATTGGTGTAACGAGAGAGTAGAGAATGGCGTAACGGGGAGAGTTAAGAGAAACAGTGTTACGGTGAGAGATGATAACTGTTACGAAAGTTTAGGAGAATCAGTGTAACGTGGGATGGTAAGGAGAACGGCGTACACTGTAGGAAGGAAACGGTGCTAATTGGGATGAGTTCGGAGAATGTCGTTAACGGTGGGAGAGTCATGAGAATCTTTACGTGGGGAGCAGAAAACAGCTTAACACTGGGGATGAGGATGATCAATGTACCAGGGAGAGGAAGGAAAACCGGTGTAACGGGAAGAGTATAGAACGGCGTATGGTATTTGGAGAAGTGAAGGGAATGGGCTCGTAACGCGCGACTGTGAGATGTAATGGGGGGAGGTACAGAGGACGGCCGTACGGGAAGTAAGGAGAAACAGTTGTTTACGGGGAGCATTAAGGAGATGGCAAAAATAACACGGGGAGGACGGAGATCGGTAAGACGTGAGTAAGTGAGATGGTGTAACGGGGGAGAGTTAGGAGTAACGTTTTTAAAGGGGGGGGAGAAATGAGAACGTGTAACGGGTGGGGAGAATGAAAACGGTGTAACGGGGAGAGTTAGGAGAACGGTGTAAACGAGTGGGTGAGTGAATAGATACTGGTGTAAACGGGGGTTGAACGAGAATGCATGGGCCATAGGGTACAGAATGGTGTAATAGAGGGGGATTTTTACATTGTACATGGCTATATGAACTGAGCTAGAGATGCAAAAGCGCTTGCAAATGTTCAGCTTTACAATGCGTTAAATCACTTCTCGAAGTACTAGAATAGGCCCCTATAACGGCGCAGCTACTAAGAGAAAACCAAGTTCCTGCTGCAGCTCTGGGAGTCTCCCAGGACCCCGGGGAGTCCCGTCGTCAAGCTGCCCTCCCCCTCAGAAACGGGATTGTGGGCACTAACACACACATAATCTTACATTGACATTTCTAACCAAACTCATCTTAACCGATCATATCCTAAAATCACTTCAAAACCACGTTCAGTCACACTAATGCAGTCTTGTTCCATGCACAATAAAAACAGGAAAACGAGCGCAAAGAAAACTTATAGCCCCAATTTAAAGATGTAGGCAGAAACTGGTGGGTGCAGCAGAGGGTGATAAGTGGTTCTTCGATGAGCACACATATTATTTTTTATAATACGCACGGTGTCTTGTTTCTTTCCCTACCTTTCTCTTCTCAATCCCTCCCTCCCCCTTTCTTCCCTATCTTCCCCCACTTTCTCCCTCCCTCTCTTCTCTCTTTCCTTTTCCAGCCATTCTTGCTTTCTCCACACACGTAAACTGACTTCCTCTCTATGACGGGCCAAGGGTAACCAGGCTTCTTAATAAAGGTTAGGTCCTCTGGTTGACCTTGGGTACCGTGGGGTCCCTGGCAGCTACCCAGCCTATAAGCCAGGGGCCATTATAGTAACGTTAAGTTAAGTGACCCCTGCTTTTTAAGGAGAACGGTGTAACGGGGAGAGTAAGGAGAACAGTGTAACGGGAGAGTAAGCAAACGGTGTAACGTGGGAGAGTAAGGAGAACGGCATAAAAGGGGATGAAAGAATGGTGTAGGGGGAGGAAAGAAATGGTGTGTAATGGGGGGAGGAAAGGAGAATGTGTGGGTATGGGGGCAGGAAAGAGAACGGGTTGTAACGTGGGAGATTAAGGAGAAACGGCATAAGAGGGGGAGGAAAGAGAATGGTGTAACCGCGGAGGAAGGAGAACGGCGTAATGGGGTAGAGTAAGGAGAACGGCATAATGGGGGAGAGTATGGAGAGCGGTGTGAACGGGGGACCCGGCTTTTCCAGCCTGCTGGCTCGCCTACTACTCTAACGTCAGCCGGGTCGAGCTCCTCTTTTCTATTGGCTGACAGGGAGAAAATTCCCACGCCCCGATCGGCTGCTCCTTCCCCCTCCATTTGGGGAAGTACCAGCGAAGTATGTAATTTGCTGACCAAGAGAGGGACAAGTCCAAGTCCAGCCAACCAATAGGTCAGTCGATGAAGCTACTTTTTCAAAGTTGCTCTTTAGAAATAACGGAGCGACCGGCTTCATTTTGAAGCCTCAAAAGTTTGCCTCGCAGAGACTAGGGGGCCTATGCAGAGTCGTCCGATACATGCCATTCGATGTATTCGGCAGAATTTGCTTCCCGTATGCACAGAGCTTCCTTGAGTGGCGAAATTTGAAATTTTCGGCCAGGAGATTTGCTAGGCGGCAGCATCCCGCCAATGTTTGGCGAGAAGCGTGTTTTTTTTTAATTTCGCCATGTTTCTAGGTTCGGCATATCAGAAGGGCAACGTGTGGTATCGCGCTGTGTGCTTGAATTCTCAGCGCTGAAGTCGCCAATTGTGCGCGCCAGGAAAAACGGCAGTAGCCGTCCCTGTTCCATTGAAAGTGCTGTCAGTTAGCATGGGGAAGCGGAGAAGCGTGCACGTGACCGCTCCCATCCAATGGGCTGCAGCCCGGTTCCCTACGAGGCCGTCATTGCCAGACAGAAGGTGGGGTGTTGTGTGGTTGTATCCCCGATCGCTGTCTCCCCTTCTGCCTGTCCCTGCCCCCCTTCTGCTCCGGTCCTGCCCCCTCTGCTCCGGTCCCTGTCTCCTGTGTGTGTGATTGTGTGGTTGCATGTGCCGTTGTGTGTGTGTGTGTTTGCATTGTGTGTATGTGTATGTGCATGCATGCATGTGTGTGTATGTGTGCATGTGTGTGTATGCATGTATGCATGTGTGGGTAGTGTACTGCTGCCGAGTGCGGGGCTTCAGATCGGATCGACTTGCTGGGCTTGGGGGAGGGGGGGGGGTCAGTATTGGGGCTGCCGATGCAGGCTTCACATTGCGATCAGCTGCTGGGCTTGGGGGGGGGGGGGTCAGTAGTGCTGCCGAGTCGAGGGGCTTCACTTGCGATCAGCTGCTGGGCTTGGGGGGGGGTCATAAGTGCTGCCGGATGCAGGGCTCACATTGCGATCACTGCTGGCTTGGGGGGGGGGGGGGGGGGGTGGGGGTGTGTCAGTAGTGCTGCCGAGGCAGGGCTTCAACTTGCGATCATCGCTGGGCTTGGGGGGGGGGGGTGGGTCAGTAGTGCTCTGCTGCCGATGCAGGGCTTCACATGCGATCAGCTGCTGGGGCTTTCCATTGACACTCTCTTTCTTTCTTCGTCTGCTTTAGGTCTAAGACTTTATAGCTATCTGACTATCCTTAGCTGCCACCAGCTATATGCATATGATGTCACCAATGAATTTTAATCCTCACGGACGGCAAAATAATTTTATAATCTAGAGAGAAGTTTTTTGGTTCAGGTGCTGGGAAATCCCCAGTGACTTTTTTTTTAATCCATCCTCGGCACCCCTGTTTTCCTGGGCTCTGCTCTCAGGTTAGCACGCCAGACAGAAAACTGTTTTTTAGACGTAGGGATCAAAGTTTAAATCGGGGTTTTGTGGATTGCTATTACAGTATAACAATCTGTATCTGGTGTCCTAAAATGTCTTCTGGCTGCCCTCGGATTTATAACATAAAATGTCTGCTCACGAGAGAAAACAGGACACTTTTTAAATTCAATAAAATGGTATGAAGTCAATCTGATAGAACTCCTAATTTCATTTCAAAAGATACAACCACGTCAATGAATTATGCCACGCTTAAGAGCCAGGTTACGCCCTAAAAGTGTCTCAGTTCTTAAAAAAAAAAAAAAACCTTACAGATTTTTTTTCTATTTATACATATTAAGAGAACGTTTAATGTTCAGCACCATGGGAAGTCTCTATATTGCCATATTAGTTACATTATTGTACATAAGCTGCAGATAGGGCGCGAATGGGGAGGGGGGATTTCTGGACATCTGTCACGGCCTGGCAGCTGCAGGTGCGATCAGCCACTCTTCCGCCTCCGGCTGCCCCCCCAGCTCTCCCCAGCTTTGCCCGGCATGCACAACAAGCGCCTTCCCCCGCAGTCAGCCCAACCTCTTGCTTTCCGCCGCCGGATCGGCGCGCAACCGAGTCCCTCCCTCCCAAGTAAGGCTGCTTCCAAAGACACAGCAGCCGTGCGAGGAGTGCGGAGGGCGCGCGAGGCTGAGGGAAAGCGGGTGCTTTCCCTGGCCTTCGTTCGCGCGCTGTCCGGGGGCGTGCCTATGGGCGGGCCATGACATCACGAGCTGGTTTGCCCTCATTGAGTGAAAACCGCTCACGTGACCGCCTGATCGCTCGAATACCGTTTTGACTGATTTCACGCGCGTCGCAACGAATTTCCCCCTTTTCCGTGCGCATACGCGCCATACGCTGGTATGGACAACTATCACTGCCTTTAGGCAGTCTGATCCGCAGCATGCGGATGCGTCAGCGCGGTCTGTCCCTATGTGACTCAGCTCTTGTTGTGTGTGTATTAGTTTGGGGGGGGTGGTATTGGAGTGGGAGGAGAGGGCTATTGAGTGGGAGAGGAGGGGGGATTGAGAGGGAGGTGGGGGACTGGATGGGAGGGGGGACATTGATGGAGGAGGAGAGGATTGAGGGGGAGAGGAGGAGGGGTGTCACGGAAAGAGCAGACCTTTAACACCTACACAGAACCCATCAAGGCAAGGCACCAGAGAGGACAAAGAAGTTCAATAAAAGTCTTTATCATGTCGGACAGCAGGCCAGCACAAAATTCACAAACACCCCCAAACATGGAACACTGGGACAATCCTAGTCCTAGGTGCCAGGCGCCACTTCCAAGACTTCCGGGTGTTTGCTTCCACTCCTATGGGGGTAGAGACCACCCACCTCTCTGGTGCCATCACAGCTGAGCACTTTCGAATCTCCCACTTAAAAGTCCTGCTCTCCCTCTCTTATCTCCGGACTCCACAGTCCCGGCAGCCCAGAAGCACTGTCAATTTCCCCGCTGGGTTAGGCCCGAGACTGGTCAGCACACCTTGCATACTCTCCGCTGGGCTATGCCCAGAACGGAGGGGGAGAGCAGCCCAATTGGACGTGGTATCCTCACCACCACTAATTTTTATTTATTTATAAAAAATGTTTTACCAGGAAGTTAATGCGAGAGGTACCTTTATTTTGAAGTATGTCTGGGCACAGAGTTATAAAAATACATATTACTTAAAAAAGAACAGGGTTAAACATTCAATTCACAGACATTTCATGGACAGTTTAAGTTGGGAAATTTGGTTACAGGGAATAAAGGGCTGGTGAATTTCCAATTGAAATAGCCGCAGTGTTTAGCATCACCAAACAGCAGCGAACGCGCAGCAAACGCTCCACCCCCCTTTGGGCTGCCTTTTTCGTCTGCGCCAAAAATCTGTCCGCCTTTGGGGCAACGCAGATGTACATGATGGTGGTTCATTTCAATGCAGCTGTAATAACGAAAAGCTCTTTGTCCTCTTGGCTCATTAACATTCATTGGGTGGGGTTGGCGTTCCACAAAGTACAGCAAATGTTAACCCTTAGCACGCTGTGTCCTGTGCAGAGGGGAGCAGCTCTTGGGGAGCCTCATCAGGCTGTCTGCCCTTGAATGGAAAGAAGGCTCGTCCCTTGGCTGATGTCAGGAGGAGTAGGCGTGCCAAGCAGTCTCGAATAGCCGGGGTGAACAGAAAATATGATTTTAGCCAAGGTTAGAAGACTCTATGGCTGCATCCTCATCTGGCAACTCATGCCACCTGCGGGGCCGGCTCCACCAAGTCTGGCAAACTACAAAACGTGTCCACAAGGGGCGAATGTGGCATTCATCACCTTTTCTCGCCCACCAAAATCTTTTCCACACCTCGGGACATCCTCTCCCCTTGAACTATGGACTCTATGCAGACTTTCTGGCAGCTTAACTGGATGCCCGCAAGACTGCAAAGAGCCTTATAAGAATGTATCCAACATGGAAAACATATTTTAATACATGGGGGACCTTGGGGAGACTCATGCTGAAGGGTCTTAGGACTGAGATATCGGGGCTCGAAACTAGGAGTCTGGGGATGCTGGCACCCCCGTGTTAATTCTACTCGCATACCGCAAATCATGCCTGCTCGCCGGTAGAATGAAGGTACTACCGGTAGCTGCGGACCCGAACTCTTGCAAACAAAATAATCGCATGTTAACCAAATATCCCACCTAAAACTTACACACCGAGTTTCATGGGTCTGTGTAACAAACAAAAAGTGGAAACAGGGCTCACTTTAACTTTTCATGTAAAGAGCCTGGCCCATGACCAAGTGCGGCTAGCAGCCAGGGGCCCACGGGACCCAAGGGCAACCAGGGGGCTTAACCTTTTTTATGAAGCCTGGTTTCCCCTTGGACTGTCACAATGGGTTCACCATGGCAACGCAGCGTCCAATGACACCGCAAGTTCGTGACATGACCGTCACCATGGAATCGTGGTCGTCAAATGACGGGTGCGGGTCATGTGACCCTGCCGTTATTTGACGCAGGATTTTATGAAAGAAGGCCGAGCACAGGGGATGGCGGTAGGGGGAGCAGCGCACAAAGTTTGCTCACCCCGCTCTAGCTTTATTTACTTTAGAATGCCTATTCAAGTTTATGGGGCCTATATTGTAGCTGCGATGATTTTGCTTGCTTTCTCGCAAGGTTTTGGCATTTTCCCGCTGAATGTTTTGTCATTGTGTTTATCACGGTATTCAAAAGATCGAACCCTCTCAAACTGTGAGGTAGGAAACGAAGCCGTACGGAGAGCACGATGTACTCAGCCTCTCTCAAAGTACTTCCAGTACATCTGGCCACAGCTGCATAGAGATTTTGCACAGAGAGAGCCTCTCCTGCCACAGCTCTTACCGGCGATCGCAGTGTTTTTTAATTTATTAGATTGTAAGCACTTCGTACAGGGACTCCTAATTACTTTTATGTCTGAAGCACTTCTCCCTTTATGTGTTTGTAAGAGATTGCGCAGAGGTTCATATATGGAGACCGCAATTTGGTGAAATTATATCTTGCTTTTATTGAGCCTGTTCCTTTATCCACGGCAAAACACACAAAAACAACAAAATAACCAACCCCTTTCCCTGTGTAGGAATAACTTACTTCCCCAGACACTATCTGCAGGACTGGGGATATTCCCATTACCAGCCTATCATCCGCAAGTCTCAGGAAGTACCTTAAGCAGGTGGCCCTTCATGTTCATGTTCTGCAGGATCCTGGTCCTCTGTGTCCCAGGAAATAAAGGTCACGGGGTTCTCGTGGTCTTAATCTCAGCACAGACTTTGTGCTCAAGACAGTGTCTGTGTGCAGGCTTCTCTGCTCTCCTTCTGTTAGCCCAAATGTGAGCTAAGGAATCTCTCTCCTGTTTCTCACTCAGCTTTCTCATAGTCCTAATCAGCCAGGTGGAGTCTGGTTGATTGCCTGAGTAAATTAACCGCTCGCTGCTAGATTTAGAGTCAGTCTCTCTCAACGTGATAAGTCCCTGTTACAGTGTTATCTATAATAAATAAAACTGATTCTTGTATGTCTGGTGTCTAGATGCGGCGAATCTGATTGGTCCTGTGTCCGCCCGCCCCCACGTACCTCATTGGGCCAAGAGGTACGCTCCACTGTACACACACATAGACGCACCACAAACATTGGTCCCTGTGTCCACCCGCTCACATTTAGCCTCCCACACGACTCTCACTTGGCCAAAGTGTACGTGACATCACTGACACGCCTACTTCACTGTCACACACTCTCACTGACACACCATACCCCAGGAAACCCCTGTGGAGTCCAGGTAAGTTTCAGCCACTCACACTCTCACCCCTATCTACACACACACTAAACTGTCACCCCTGTGTACCACACACTCGTCCTGAGACCATGCTTCAACACACTCACTGTCACCCCTGTGTAACACACACACTCACACACACTCACACCTGAGACCATGCTTCTTCACCTATATCACATGAGATCCATATTAGATGAATGTTCAATCTCTTAAAGGGATAATTGGAATCTACATTTTACAATATCTATATTTACAACAGTGGCTTCTGTGAGTACTCCTCACAACTGTCATTTAATGCCTAAACATATTGTTATTTATTTGTGTTCACTAAGGGACTTAAAAAAATATGTTTGCACATGTATGTAGAAATTAATCTGTCCTTACACAAAATGGCTGCTGTGAGAACTCCTCACTAACTGTCATTTCATGCTAACTATAATTTTGGCTCCGCCCCTTATTGACATCAACATCAGAGAGATCAGAAGTTCTCAGTCAGTGTGTAGTTGTGCCTACATTTATTACTCACGCAGGTGTAGTTGTGGTTTTGTTTTATATCTTTGCTCCAAACTGGAACTACTAAAAATTATACTTTTTATTTAACAACATCAATTTATTTTATCTATTTACATTCCGGGCAACGCCGGGTCTCCTCAGCTAGTTTGATATTATTTGTTATTTTATATTCTAACATGTATTACTGCTGTGAAGCGCTATGTCCATTAATGGGTGCTATATAAATAAAGACATACATACATACATTTAAATTTGAATACTAGTGTGTAGAGCGGGGGACTACGGAGCTGAACGCCATGATTTCAGCCTCTGCACCCCGCATCCGGAGTTACAGGGCCCGGTATGAGGTGCGCGTATCTCCTATGTGTTTAAATGTCCCCTGTCACGTGACGGGAGATTTTAAACATTGCATGGGTTATACCGGCACCGCCATACTGTAATTGCGGGAAGCAGAGGTGTCCCAGACCTGAACATCAATGTGATTCCATCTCGGCAACCCCTTGCTCCTGTTACACTAGTTATTCAATGTAAATAAAAAATGCTTAATTACCTAGCGGCTAGCCGGTAAAGCAATGAAGGGGTTAAACCTGATTACCTGATTATTGGGGGCAGAAGGGGTGGATGAAGGGTAGTTGCCCCATGGAGGGTGGTTATGCTTGTTTTTTTTAATTGTGTTTTTTGATGCTTTCCCATTTCAGTATAGATAATACAGTGACAGGCAATGCTTTTTTAGGCAAACGGTTGTTTTTTAATTAATTGTTATGTTTTGTGTTTGTGTTTCCTGTTTTGAGTATTGTTATGTATTTGTAGGGCTTGTTTTTCTTTAATTGTTTGTACGTTTAGCCATTTCTTTCTTTAATTGTTTGTGTTGTTTAGGCTTTGACCTATTTAATTGTTGTGTTGTTTGGCTTTTTATTATTTTATTGTTGTGTTTTTTAGTGATTGGTTTTCTTTAATTGTTGTGTTGTTTAATTGCTTGGGTTTTGGTTATTGTTGTGTTGTTTTTAGGGGCTTGGTTTTGTTATTGTTGGTTGGTTAGGTACTGTTCTTTTTTTAAGGTTGCCCTTGACTGCTATAATGGCAATCATGCCCATATTATATGGGCATGATGAACCACGTGCCATCAATTGGTAGAGTAGGGTAGTTGCCCGGGGAGGGTGGTTAGGCGCCAGGGTGGGTACGGGGGAGGGGGGTTAACCCCTATTCTATAGCGGTTACTAATCACTAAGTGATTAAGGGTATGGGGACTTAGTTTGTTTTTTATTGTACTGTTGCTGCCCACGGAGGACATGGACATGGAGATGGTGATGAACACCTTCATCCTGGCAGGGTGCTATACTGAGACTGGCTCACTCAGTCTGACTCTGCTCTGGAGCTGCCCTTCCTATGGTGGCCTTTCTTCTCCCACACTCCGCGCCATGATGGCAGGGGTGGAGGTGTGGGGCTCCTGCTCTCCTCTCTGCCGTTACCGAACCCTTCCTATTCCCCCCTCCTTGCTTTTCCCTCCTTTGAGGTTCACACTGTCCAGATCTTCTCTCCTCTCCCTGTCCGTGTGGCGGTCATCTATCCCCACCTACCTCGTACTCATCCCCCTTCTGCCTTTCTCTCTCACTTTGAATCCTGGCTCTCTTTCTTTCTCTCCTCAGACTCCCCTGTTCTTTCTCCTTGGGACTTCAATTGCCACATTGATGACGCCTCTCTCCTTGCTTCCGCTTTCTTTCTCTAACCTCTTCTTTGCCTTCAACAGTGGACTGCAGCCAGCACCCACAAGGATGGCCACTACTTAGACTGGTTTTCACTAAAAACTTCTCTCTCTCTGATTTCTCCATTTCCCCTTTTCCTCTCCTCTGACCCATTCATCTCATCTCATTCTCTCTATCTCGCTTCTCCCCTTCTCCACCTCCATCTACCCCCCGGTTCTGCAGAAAACCTGCGCTCTATTCACTTACCTCTGACTTTGAGGCCACTTTACGCTGCTCACCTTTCCTCTCTCACTCTGCTACGACCCTGACAACATGGTCAGGAACTACAACTCGCCTTGTCCTCCTCTCTTGATCTACTGCCCCCGCTTTCTCTCTGCCACACTCGCCCTTCTACCCTAACCCTGGTTAAATTCCCCACCGGCATGCTGCGTTCCTCACTCGTTCCTCTGAACGCCTTGGAGGAAATCTCATACTGTCGCGACTTCCTTCACTACAAATTTATGCTACCTGTTTCAACTTGCCTCTCGCAAGCTAAACAGCCTACTTTTCTTCACTAATCAACATGCACAAGTCTAACCCACGCCACTGTTCTCTGACTTTGATACTCTACTCAAAACCACCCTCAGCTGCCTCTCCTTCCTCCACCTCCGCTCAGACTTTGCTGACTATTTTAAGAAAAGATGGAATCCATACGTCAGAACATCCCCTCTGTCTCTTACTCCCATCCTACACCCTTCCCTACTCTCCTCCTGCCTTCTTGACTCTTTTCCCACTGTCTCAGAGGAGGATGTGTCGCTGTGATCGCCTCTTCTCCCTCTACCACTTTGCCCTCTGACCCCATTCCCTCCCATCTCCTAAAACCTCTTGCTCCTACTATACCCTACGCTCACACACATTTTTAACTCCTCCCTCTGCTCTGGAACCTTTCCATCCTCCTTCAAACGCAAAAGTCATACATTACTCAAAAACCAAGCTTGACCCTACCTTTCTTTTAACTATCGACCTGTCTCCCTCCTGCCTTTTGCCTCTAAACTCCTGAACGTCTTGTATTCTCTGCTTGCTACATTTTCTCAACACCTATTCTCTCCTAGACCTCTACATCTGGCTTCCGCATGCTCACTCCACGAAACAGCCCTCACTAAAATAACTGACAACCTCCGTGCTGCCAAAGACAGAGTCATTACACTCTGCTCATATTACTCGACCTCTCTGCAGCATTTGACCCGTGGACCACCCCTCTCTCTTTCACCATTCTCCATACTCTTGGTATTCGAACAAGCTCTATCCTGGATCTCATCCTACCTCCCATCGTACTTCAGTGTTCTCTTCTGCTAACACTCCTCCTCCTCTATTGATCTCTCTGTGGGGGTACCCCAGGGCTTGTCCTGGGACCCTCTCTCTTTCTCTGTATACACTCTTCTCTAGTGACATAATAACATCTTTGGGTTAATTATCACCTTTATGCTGACAACACACAAATATACTTTTCAACACCCGACCTTACACCTGCTGTACAAACCAAAGTTTCTGAATGTCTCTCTGCTATATCATCCTAGATGGCCCTCCGCCGCCTTAAACTCACATGGCAAAACAGAGCTCCTCATACTTCCGCCCAAACCTGGCCCTACCTACTCCTTACACACATTACTGTGGAACTACGATCATCACCCAGTAGCCCAAGCACGCTGCCTAGGGGTCACCCTCGACCCTCTCTCACATTCGCCCTCACATTCAAACATTTCTAAAACCTGTCGCTTTTCCTCCGCAATATAACAAATATACGGCCTTTCCTCGTTGCTCGACTGCTAAAACTCTGCTCAGGCCCTCTTCTCTCCGTCTTGACTACTGTAACCTCCTGCTGTCCGGCCTTCCTGCCTCTCACCTGTCTTCCCTACAATCTATCCTAAACGCTGCTGCCAGAATCACTCTACTCTTTCCTAGATCTGTCTCCGCATCTCCCCTCCTGAAATCCCTCTCCTGCTTCTGATCAAATCCGTATCTCACACTCCAATTCTCCTCCTCACTTTTAAGCTTTTACACTAGCTTCTTCTCCTCTCCACTCTCTCTTAACTCGCCCTAATTTCTCGTTATGCACCATCCGACTCTTGCGTTATTCTCAAGATGTCTTCTTCTTACCCTTTGTATCTAAAGCACTCTCCCGCCTTAAACCTTTTCACTGACTGCCCCACACCTCTGGAATTGCCTTCCCCCTCAGTACCCGACTACACCCTCTATCCACCTTTAAACCCAACTTAAGACACACTTGCTTAAAGAAGCATATGATAAGCACTGTGGTATATTCTGAACACATGATACATAAAAGCTTGGCCCCTGCAATGCACTACCAGAACTCCCCCTCTGTCTCTTGTACGTTCTCCCTACCACCAAGTTAGGACTGTAAGCTCCTCGGGGCAGGGACTCCTCTTCCTTAATGTTCTTTTATGTCTAAAGCACTTATTCCCATGATCTGTTATTTATATTATTGTTATATTGATTACCATGTGTATTACTGCTGTGAAGCGCTATGTACATTAATGGCTATTATAAATAATAAGACATACAATACAATACAATACAGGGGTAAGTAGAATTTTATTTACTTATGTTGGCTGAATAAATGTTTTATTTTGAATGGCAAATGAGCTATTATCCAGATCTGGAAATAGTAAATTTGTCCCCATTACTGTATCTGTATGGTTTGAGGGTTGTTGTTGGGGAGAGGGTTACCATTAATGCCATTGCGGGTTTCTTTGCTCCCATTTAGGTGGCACACACTGGCAATGAATGGTCTATTGGCTAGTTTGTTTTGTAATGTTTTGTGTGTAGGGGGATGATGAAGGTGGTATTGGGCCCACTGTGGGTGTTTATGCCTACCGGGTGGGGTAGTGGGAGTGGGTAACCCCTCATTACCTAACAGTAGTAACCGCTACGGTAATGAAGGATTTAACTCCTCCCGCAACCCCCCGCTGGCACTATTTTGCTTTTTGGCCGCTCCGCTTGGTGAGTTTGGCCCGGAGCCAGAAACGCGAAAAAATGCCTCCACACGATTGGCCAATCATTGAGGCTTTCTGAAACTACCTAGCAAATTTTGCGATAACTGTCTCAAAAAGTGTGTCTGAGATTGGATGCATTTTAAGGAACCCCAACCCTCTCTAATAGCGCGTCTGAGATTGATGCATTTTAAGGAACCCCAACCCACTCTAATAGCGTCTGAGCCAGATGCATTGTAAGGAACCCCAACCCTCTCTAATAGCGCGTCTGAGATCAGATCATTGTAAGGAACCCCAACCCCCTCTAATAGGCGTCTGAGATCAGATGCATTGTAGGAACACCAACCCTCTCAATAGCAACGTTCTGAGATCAGATAATTGTAAGTTCTTCTGTATTTGGTACAATTTTCAAATAGATACAAAAAAGGTGATAAAAGAAGGCGCTCCCACAACTTAACAAGTGATACAAAGTGCATGTGCAAATAATATTCCTCTACAATATTATAGTGGGTAAATTATCTATCAAGTGTATGTGTGATTGAACAAATAAAGCTGTAACTTCTGCTTCAAGCACTCTGGTAGGTACTGTCTCCATTGGTCCCAGAAGGCTGAAATGTTCTTCAAATTCCATGTTCCCCTAGAATCTGAAAACACCATTTTCAAATGACCATTAAATGCATGGAACCGTTTAGGGATTACTGGGGAACATCCTATTGAAAACACTGTTTAGGGTGAATAAAGTAGGTCTGTGGACCAGTAGATAACATGAAGCATTTTTATTGTGAAGGTACATCTCATGAGCACTGCCATGTATGTATTGCAGTGGTACAGGACGAACGAAAACAGTTTACAATCTAAATGAGTTTCTAAGTGGGACTGCACCCATGGAGCGTAGACTTCTCTTACCACGCTGATGAG
Source organism: Ascaphus truei (assembly GCA_036426205.1). Classification (NCBI taxonomy): domain Eukaryota; kingdom Metazoa; phylum Chordata; class Amphibia; order Anura; family Ascaphidae; genus Ascaphus; species Ascaphus truei. Next base: position 127,565 of record WSYH01000393.1, read on the forward strand.
TTGAGCGCGATACCTGGAGCACAATGGATACCCGCTGAGTGTTGTTAAAAGCTGACGAATAAGTTTGTTGTATCTGTCTTTATTCAGAAGGTTGTTCATTAATCTCTCCTCGAAATCTGCAGCCTGCTACCTAGGGAACAAAGAGGGTGACAAGAGGGATATGGTGACATACTCTAAATAATTCTGTTCCACATAGTACCGATAGTGACCTAATGCATGGACGTGTTTTAATGGTTAAAGAGTCAGTGCACATAGAAGCAAAGTGACCTAGTCTCCGGAGACGTTTAATGGGTAAAAGAGGTTAGTCTCACGTAGGAGTACAGTAACTGACTTTCTCACTTTCTTCTTCGCCTGCTTTTTCCCAACTTTATAGCTATCTGACTCCCTTATCTGCCACCAGGCTATGTGCATTTTATATCACCAGATACATAGCCTACAAGTACACACACCAGGGCTGACTACAGTGGCTGTAATAACTCATAGGCTACGCCCCAGTCCTCCCAGCTGCACGCTCGCCTGGCTACATGGCGGCGCGTGCAGAGACACAGTCGCGATCAGCGGTCTGTAGGAGGGAGCGCGTGGTGCCATAATGGGGGCGCAGCCATGACGGAGCATATCTGCCTATGTGCCCAACTGGCTGCGCGCCGACCACGTGACGGCGTGCGGCATGGGAAGACAACATTATTTTCTTCCCTGCTAGCGACGAGTCACGACGTTTGCGTGCCCACACACACACCGCCACTGGGGCCTGCCCCATAGAGGGCGTTGCTGTGGTGTGTTGCGCAATGCCATAGCGCGCGCCGCCGTGACCACCGGACTCAGCCATAGAATGCACCCCTTTGCAGTGTTCGAGAGATACAAACAGTGACCGCTCACCTTATTTTGATACATAAATCCTTCCAAGTTTGGTTGTTCTGGGTCTATAGTTTGGCGTGCGTAAGGCTGAGTCCAGGTGCCTGCAGCCGTGCGGAGGCGCGCTGCGGCTGAGTTCCCGCGCATCCGTGAGCGTGTCGGAGGGCGGGCCAGTGACGTCACGGAGTGGTTCCCCTCATTTTGCGAACCGCTCACTGACCGGCCCTGCGCTCCCGTGAGCGCTCAAACTAAAACATTTTTACGCTACTCCTCGCACACGAGCCCCTGCTAAGCCGCTCTCATTGCGGCTGCAGGGCTCACTGCAAGCGTTAGCGCCAGCGCTGACCCTGACGCAGCCTCTAAGACACACAGAAACCAACTGAAATACTGTATATAGTACTTTTTTAAATCAAGTTTTGTGATTGCAAAAGTAACCACTGGGTGTCAGTATTGTATTAAGGTTGTGAGGCAGCTATCACCAAAAAGGCAAGACATACAGTACTTCAATGGTCAAAAAAGATATATGTTTTATAGGACAGTTACTCTGCTTTTATTTATTATTTATTTATTTATAAAATATTTTACTAGGAAGTATATATTGAGAGTTACCTCCGTTTTCAAGTATGTCCTGGGCACGAGTAAAACAAATAATAAGATGGTTACAAATACAGTTACATAATGAACAGGTATACATTATTACAAGACATTGCGTGCACAGTTAAAGATAATATATATTATGGGCGTATGAACAGTTACAGACAGCTTAAATGTGAGACAGCCTTAGATTGAAAGAACGTAAACTGGTGGTGGATGTGAGAGTCTCTGGTAGGTTGTTCCAGTTTTGGGCGCACGGAGGAGACGGAGGAACGTCCGGATACTTTGTGAGCCTTGGGACCATGACCAGTTTTGGGTCTGATCTCAGGGGATAAGTGCTGCGTGTGTAGGGGTGAGGAGCTTGTTCAGATAGGCGGTAACTTGCCCATGAGAATTTAAAGGCAAGACAGGAAGGTGAACTTGCGCCTAGACTCAAGTGTTGACCAATCTAGTTCCCATCCTGTATCATGCCGCACTGTGAATACATGCAATAGTTTTTTGTATTTTGGAGAAATTTGATGAAAAAAAACATTATCTGCGGGGTCTATTAAGATGGACTCCTATTTAGATTTTCTAAAAACGTATCCCGGCGACACTGAACTTTGCTGCATTCTCTACACAATGTACCAAGCAATAAAAATGATCTTAAGTTATGAACCTAAGAAATGCAAATAAGATGGTTATTACTTTACATTATTGAAATCTCACTATTGATGCTACAGTACCTGGGGGGGAGGCAGGCGGGGGAGGGGGGGTGGAGGTGTCCGGTGATATCAGCATAATTATACAGCGCAGCACATTCATTATCAGGATGGAAGTGTGCAGGGAACTCAGCATCATTATACGCACAACACGTTCAATCCAGGGGTGGATGTGTGCAGAGATACCAGCATCATTAGGCAGCAGCATCTTCATTATAGAGGTTGGAAGTGTACAGAGAAACTCAATCATTATACAGTGCAACATCATCATTAGCATGTTGATCATCATGTTAATACCCAACATCATTATACAGCAACGGGGTGTTCATTGTCAGGGTATAGAGATACTCTGCATATTATACATCGTAGCATGTTCTAACCTGCAATGCAATGCTGCCTAAATGAAGCATTTTTTGGCATCGTAAAAAGACGGAGAACAGATTTCCATTCATTTTCTCTCTCTTAAAGTCTAAGTTAATAACTAATTAATAGAATTATCCACAGGGACACTTAATTTTCCTATATTGTACTCAAACAACCTATTAAATAAACAGTAAAAAAAAATAAGATTTTTTCTTTCTTGATTCCTGCTTTTATTCAAATATTGTCTAAAGAATGGATTTGACTGTAAAGACACAGAGCAATCTATATACATAGGAGTACAGGAATAAATGCATTAATACACATATATTAGTTTTGTATTGGATAGTATCATATTATATATATATATCTTATATATATAATATATATATATATATATAATATATATATATTTATAATTATTTTATTGTAACACACATATAGATATAGATATATATATATATATTATATAATATATAGATATCTATATATATAGATATATTATAATCAGTCTGTCTATGTCTATCTAATCATAAACTAATATAGCGGTCTATTGATTTATATATATAAAACTAGAAACCTTCAGATAGATATATATATATATTACACACACATACATACAGTATACATATACCATGTTTTTATATACTGTATAATGCTTTTATATACGAGGGTGTGTGTGTGTATTGTGTGTATGTATAATATATATATATATATATTAATATATATATAGTACATACATCATAAAAAGATCATCAAAATATATAAGATATATATATATATATATATATCTTATATACATACATACCTACACACACAACACACACACACACACCACAAAGTATTCTCTTCTATGAATTCTTTATAACTGTACCGGAATCATTAAGAATGAGGCGAATACTGTAAGGAAGCAGCAGGTACTCATTTGATAAGGTGAGAAAGTTAGCGGGGGGGTGATGATTAAATATTACTCACCGGTTACCAAGCAGAGACCTGTGAGAAGCAGCAGAGTGAGCATATTCCCCGTGGCAGAGCTCGAAAGCTGAGCGTGGGATGTTGGGGAAGGGCAGTGGCCGTCGCTGCTGCTGTCGCTGCTGCTGCCGCTGCCGCTGCTGCTGTCTGATGGGAACAGGCAGCCTGAGCGAGGCTGGAAATGCACAAGTGCAGAATAGGAACCTGCAGAGCTGCTTTCAATGTAGGAGCTCTCAATGGGATTCCACGGACCTTAAACCTCCCAGCCGCACAGATACACAAGTATATTAATATATATAAGTAGAGGTATCGTACCGTGTTAGCCGAGCTTTTAATAATCAAAATGAATAGATGATACCGTTCTGTGGCTAACGAAATGCTTTTTATTTGTGCGAGCTTTTCGAGATAAACTGATCTCTTCTTACCGGCGATGTACAATGAATAAAGCAGGCAAGGTTTAAACTACAAATAGTGCATACTGTAGGAATGTTATCTGTGACTGACTGAAACCTAACCCCCCCCCCCCCCTTGTGTAGTATGCGATTTATGACTTGAGTTGTTAAATAGTCCCTGAATGTGAGTGTGTGTTGTGTGTGTGTATGTGTGTGGGCTCTTTACCATTATATTTACATACACGCACAGTCTTACATCACTAACATTCAGGGACTATTAACACCGCAAGTCATAAATCGCATTACTACACTAAGGGGGGAGGGGGTGTTAGGTTTCAGTCATAGGTTTTCTCTTGCATCCGCTGCGTACCATAAACGCCTTAGCTACTTTAGTAACCAACACCAGGAGGAGGGGGTTACAGTACATGCCCAAATAATGGGCCTCCCCTTCCCGGTGGCATACAATGCCTGATCATTCCAATGATATAGCTCTGTTACGAAGTAAGTCAGACTTAACCCACGCACAATCCATAACCTTCTGAGCAGAGCGGTTGATCACTGATTTCAACAATTGTACATAAAAATACATAGTAAAAACCCAATGCCTAATAAACCCATGGTTTCACAGTAACACTGACGAGAATGGGTCTTAGGGTCATCCTCTACAAACACTATTTGCTCCCATAAACTTTAATGAGTTTCCCACTCATAATGAAATCAATAGATTAAGAGCTTCAATTATCAGTAGTGATGAAGGGTCGTCTAATGCAGGGCGGCCAGCTCCAGTCCTCAAGGGCCACCAACCGGTCAGGTTTCAGGATATCCCTGCTTCAGCACAGGTGGCTCATCAGTCGCGCAGTCTTTCCTTCCATTCAGTCTCCATGATGCACTCTTTTTCTGACTATCCTACTGACCTCGGCTAAACTATATCCACGTTCTAACCTGATGTTCCGGACTTTGTGATGTGTTCTAGATTGCAGCATTAACTTCTGGATCTGACATCTTTTGGGAATATACCACGTTAAATGTAGTTTTATGTGTATTTTTACCTGTCATCTCTGGGTCTAGCACTGTTTATATTTGTGCTGTATCTACATGTTGTGTATGTTCCCTCACATTACACTAGTTACATCAGTGTTTTGCTCTACTACATTTTTTAGTGTTTGTCCGTCGCGGTAATCTTTTCACTACTTTATTTGTGAGGTTCATAGGTAAGTAGTCATAAGCATTATTTCTGTATATGTGAGGCTGATAGGTATATAGTCATAGTTAGGCATTATTTCTGTATATGTGAGGCTGATAGGTATATAGTCATAGTTAGGCATATTCTGGATATGTGAGGCGATAGGTATATAGTCATAGTTAGCATTATTTCTGTATATGTGAGGCTGATAGGTATATAGTCATAGTTAGCATTATTTCTGTATATGTGGAGGCTGGATAGGTATATAGCCATAGTTAGTCATTATTTCTGTTATTGAGGCTGTAGGTATATGTCATAGTTAGGCATTATTTCTGTATATGTGAGGCTGATAGGTATATAGTCATAGGCATTATTTCTATTATGTGAGGCTAATAGGTATATAGTCATAGGCATTATTTCTTATAGTGATCATGTTAGGCATTATTTCTGTAATGTGAGGCTGATAGTACAGTAAATATTCATTGTTAGGCATTATTTCTGTATATGTGATCATAGTTAGGCATTATTTCTGTATATGTGAGGCTGATAGGTACTCCCAAAACCCAAAAACAAACCAAAAAAAACAAACTCATCCACGCACAAACCACTATACAACGCCCCCATAAACACAGATCCCCAAAAACAACCCCAGCAAGCCCCTCCACAGTTCCCCACAAACAAAAAAAACGCCAGCATCCCTCAACGCCCATCCCGCACCGATCCCCTCCACCAGCACCCCACCACCCCAGCCCGGCACCGATCCCCCAACCCCCCAGCCAGCACCCGCACCCGACCCGGCACCTGATCCCCCGCCCGGCTACCTTCCCCCCAGCCGCAGCCCCGCACCCCATCCCTGCACCGATCCACCCCAGCCTGTCAACCGATCCCCCCACCCCTGTCCCCTCTGCAGCCCCACGATTCCCCAGCAAATCTGCCCCCGGAGGTGTAGGTAGGTAGGGGGCTGTGATTGTTGCTTTGAATGTGATGAAACATAAAAGTGATTGTGCCGTTCTTTGAGTGTGTGAGTGTGCTGTGGATTTTGTGTACTTGTGCTTTTAGTGTGCTCAGTGTTCTTTGTGTGTTGTGCTGTGAGTTTGGTCTGTGTGCAGTGTGTTTTTGTGAGGGTGTGTTCAAACAACACATACACGCAAGTCACAACACAACACCAAAAAAGCACAAACTCACACAGTCGACAACAACACACACTCAATCACAACCAACACAGTCACACCCCACTTCAATCCCACAACGCTACCCCCGGCACACACACACACTCAATCACACACCGGACACATTGCACCCCAACACATCACTCATCACAAGAACCACAACATAGACACAAACCAAATCCCTAGAGATCACAGATTTCCCCTGGGGGTAGTAATTACTCTGTAAATCTGCCTCCTATCCTGCTGACACTGTGGACGTGTAACACCTGATTAGGAGGTGATATCTTGTGCAGTAAGTGAACGCCCCCCCCTCCCCCAAGGTCTTCCCATACCCATAGACAGCCTCACACTTAGCTTTCTGGCCGCCCGTTCAATCCTCTCGGCCCTCCCCCATTTTTCCCCTCACATCCCCCATCACCCACCCTACCCCGGTGTGAGCCCCCGCCTCCGTTGAAGGAATCATCATCCCCGCCCCCCTAAATACTCTTGCTCACCCCCCCCCAGTTTGCGCACCCCTGCATTAAGGGCTGTTTGTAGGAACGTTGTTGCCTGTCCTGTGTTCTTTTAATAGAGGCATTTGCATGCCCTTGTTTAGCAATAACATATGGTAGGTATGAATTTCTGTACCCTGGCAGAAATGTGATTATCTAGTATATATATATATCATATCTTATATATATATATATATATTATATGATTTCTTCTTTAAAAGGACGCCCACAAAATCTCCCTTGTCATTTTAAAGGATGATTCCATTCCGTTTTATTAGGAATGTGGTCTGGAAAAGTAGTCTTTATCGTGGGTGACCCATGTTTGCTCTTCGGAGTGACTGCTCCCTTGGGACCTGAGGTGAGTCACTTTTTAATCTCCACTGTGCCTCACGCAGCACAATTAGATTGTAAGCGTTTTCAGGAAACCGTACTGCTTATGCCCAAAATGCTAGTACAAGTATGCACACATGTTCAGCCCTATAAGGGGGAAACCGGTATATAGGTCATTGTGTTCAATCGGTTGTGGTTCCGGATCCCTATAATTATATTTGGCATTCTGCGAACCCCAACCCTCTCTAAAGCGCTTCCTGAGACAATGCCGGTAATGGAACCCCGACCTCCTCTAATAGCGCGTCTAATCAATATGCATTTTGTAAGGAATTCTGACCCTCTCTAATAGCGCGTCTGAGATCATATGCATTGTCAGGAACCCCGACCCTCTTTAATAGCGCAGCTGAGATCATATGCATTGTAAGGACCCCAACCCTCTCTAAGAGCGTGTCTTAGATCAGATGCATTGTAAATTCTTCTGTATGGTATAAATTTTTTTTTTTTTTTCAAATGACCTGAAAAATGCATGAACCCTGTAAGAAAACACACTGTATTATTTTATACAAAAATAAATTTTTTATCTGGAACATGGCACTTATTATTGCAATATATCAAGGCACATCTGGGGACGATTTTTTTCAACTCCCACCCCTTGCAACTGTGATCAAAAAAACTTATATTTGCAGAAACAATATCGCAAACTAACTATATTACTGGTCAATTAAATTCCTCACCATGAGTCGTGCACATTTTTAGATTATTGTGGAACTCAAAATTTTGGCAATGGCTTTTGGTACATCAAAATACTGCAAAATGTCACATTTTCCTAACTAAAAATGTCTTGCAAAATTTTCACAAACTTTCTCAAAGCCAACAGGGCAACGTTTTTAGTACTTGGAGGGGAACTGCTTTTTAATTACTTCCATAGTGTTTCACTTATGAGGAATTATTTGTCTATACTACAAATAACTGAAATTCAGAGCAGTATAAACCACACCTAATAAATTTACACTACAAATGTAAACTTATAAGAAAGAGCGTGTCTTACACCTTTGATCTTCATCAGTCACTTTTCAATGTGATCTGCATGAAGCTCACAACACCTTCCATGGCTTCTTGACCACCCCGGAGATAACTTTCTGAGGACCTAGTCGAAATTCCTGGTTTCTGAGATGTTCAGAAGGCTTATCACTTATTTTTTGCATCGTATTGTTTCGAGTAGTGCGGCTTACTAGTTGTTGGAGTTTTCTTCTGACCGATTGAAGCTTTGTGCATGTTCCTGTCCTGCGGAGGTTAGTTTTTGACTGACTGAGTTTAGTATTCTGGATGCGCTTTCATAAACAGGAAACCACTGGAATTCTCACTGAAACCGTTCTCTGGACCCATGTGGCTTGGTTTGATGCTAGGACTGTGATGAGACTAAGAACGCATACGCTGTTGAATGGAAATGTTCACCAACCAACATAGTGAACATTAGGTATGCTCCCATAGTGGAACATCTAGAGAGGTTGGTGGAACAATTTGGAAATCAAGAGCACAAAACACGGTCCACATGCAAGAAGAACCGAGTTACACAAGGTCCATCTTCTGTCCACAGTCCGATGGGAGAGGTAGAACACCAAGATAGCCATGACGTTATCAGAATACAGAGAAGAATTGATTAAGGTGGAAAAAGGGCTTCTCTCGTGATAATAAATCAAAGTTATGTCCACATAGGTTCGATCCAGTTGGGTATTCTTCTTTCTTTCTCCTGGGAGTCTAGGAGTTCCCAGTCTCCACTTGTGTGAAGTCGTCATACTGGCCCAACCCGTCTTAAGTACAAGGTCAATTTCCGTGTATGTCATACAGTCCAGGAACGAGAACTTCATTGTGCAGTTCTGTTGGTCAAAGGGGAATGTTTCACCTCTATCTTGCACGCACCTTGTAGATGGCTGTAGGTTGCCAAGCAATGTCTGCCATTGTTTCTGCACTATTGCGTTGTGAAACAAAGAGACCACTCCGTATGTACCATCTGCACTGACAGGATGAACATACTCATTAACCGATGTTGAAGTCACAATGAAATATCAAAACATAACCACAACAATATAGAATGTATGGGTATTCAACCAACTAATCTGCCCATTGCCCCATGCTACAAAATGATAAACGCCCCGATTAAAATTAATGTACATCATATTATGTTAATATAGTAGTAGTAGGTAGTATTCATAATTATTAGTAATACTCTTTGAATCAGTCTTCTCTAGGCACGGGAGAATTGTTTGGTCCCATTGATTTAAATATAGCTTAATTCTTCTCCAGCCTGGGAAGCATGTATCACAGCATACACATATTGGTTGGAAATGCTATGTATGGGGGTAGAGATAGCTGTGTATTTGTGCAGAGATAGCTATCCTCTACACCCTCAACAGATATCTCTACCCCCATACACAGCTACGTATGGGTGGTAAATTGTCTATGTGGGGAGGTAGAGATAGCTACGTAACGATGATAGAGATAGATCGTATAGGGGTATGGAGATAACTATTTAGTGGGGCTGGATCCCGTTTCATCCCCCAGCAAAACATCATACACCAGTATAAACATATTATTCCATACTTTTATAAAGCACAGATTCCAGGACCCAGTCTGCTGGAAGGTATACGCAGCTTCCTTTCCCATCGGTATTCCGGATCACCATGTCACCGGTAATCAGCCCACTCCTGCCAGTTGTAAGCGAAGAACACCAACCATGATTCAGGGATTTCTCCTAAAGTCCGGTGGTCTCAAAATCATTCCTCAAGGCCACAAACATGCCAGCTTTTTCTGGATATCCTGCTTCAGCACTGTGTTTCTACATCCTTGCTTCAATTCAATACTGGGCCACAGATTAGACCACCGTTTCTGAGCTGGGACTGATTGAGTCACCTGTGCATGAAGCTGAGACGATGAGCCACCTTGTGCTGAACAGGGATATCCTTAAAACCGTCCAGTTGGTGGTCCTTAGGACTGACTTGGGACCCATGCTGTAAATCCACGTGCTGCAATCTTCATAAACGCACACACATGTCCCCCTTATCTTCTTTCATTCTTAACTTTGTTTCATTCCACCTCAACTTGTTCATATTTGCCTTTTTCTTAATTAATTATAACCTTTGTTCTGCAGGGGTAATTTGCTCACCAGAGGTTAGTGTATTTGCTGCGCAGTGGAGGGATGTTTGTCACTTTTTTATACCGCATGTGGAAGAAACCAAAACTTCACCTCTGTTTTTATGGGTACGGTCGCAAAGACTTTTTTATTATTATTATCTTATTGCCAGCTACAGATAAGCATACTGTAACTTATTCTGGGTTGGTTGTAGCACATACCACTTCCCATGGCAAACAGCCAGCAACCATCCTCACTCCGATGAAACCTGCCACTTCTTTCAAAAACCCAGCTGTGCCCATGTGGCAGACAAACCTTATAGTGTCTGCTTATGTTAAGAACGCATAAGAAGGCAAGATTTACCATCATTTGCAGTCATGTCCCAGAATCGGTCCCTTGTGCTGAGCTGTAAGCACTACATTATATGTCTAATGAGTAATGGACAGGCGAATGTTCAGAGCCTTCTGAGACATGGGACTGTGCTCACAACGTGGGTTTTTCATTTGCTGTATAACCTTTGTTTTAATAATTCCAGACAAACAGAATGGAAAAAACACAAATACTTGCCTTTTCGCCACACTTCGTTGTCATAATTTGCTCACGTTCGTTTCTATTAACTAAAATAAAAAAATATAAATGTAATCACTTTGCTATTATGCCCTTCAAAGATCAGCAGAATCCCTCTTACTACTGAAGCATTTTGGTTTAACGTTGTAATGCTGCTATCTATCCCCTTTGCAGCTGCAGTTTTTTTGGCTGTTGCTAAAATCATTGTTTTCCTTTAATCTCTAGTGATTAAGGTTACCCATGTGTAACCACAGTTTTGCGCATGTGGCTTGGGCAGACCTCCATATTAACCTTCGGGAGCTTCCTATATGAAAAATAAGCACCCCTGAAGCGTCGATAAATGTCGCTGCTCCATCAGTGTGTTGCCAGTGAGTGTCCGTTGTCGCTCCAAGATGATACAGAACATTATTGTAGGAGGCTGCAGTGTTACTGGAGGCCCCGCCTCTCCCCCAGCAATGGGGGCATTTGTAAACCCTTGGGGGGGGGGTCCATCAACGATTCCAGAGTGATGGTCCTGTACTCCTTTGGTGTCCCGCCCTAGGCTGGGGCCCCCGCTGGATGTGCTGGCCCTCCGTTGCGGACTGTAACCCACTCTCAGAAAGGGCCAGATCTTTTATAATATATTCAAATAATATTAATTGACAAAATTTAATACTGATACAACCAAACAGTTGGAGTGCTGCTTAAATACTGGTCATCAATAAATCTTCACTCTTTAGAAAGATGACATCACTTGTTAAAGTATTATTGAACTTTATTTGTTCCTGTAAAAATTAATGTGGTTTGATTTATTACTTGACCGCAAATCTTATTTACAAATTATGTTTTCTTCCCCTTTATCTCTTTATCAAATTATTACCGCATAAGTGACATGAAACCAAAAACCCATGGATAAAATTTCTGTATATAGAACAGAGACCAAAGAGATTACAATCCTGATGTCATTTGTTCATTTCAAAACATTCAAGGATCTATTTCAATGAACCCCAAAGCTCGTTGACCAAGAAGTTTCATTAAGCCCTGAACGCTTACAATATTACTTATATTTGCCTGATTTTACGAATGAACCAATGCCACTTGCCACTGATTATCCTATACTTTGCTCATAAGAGGGACTGAACCTTTAACGTCCACCTTACTTTGCAAATATTGTATACAAATAAAGACAAAACCCCATGCTTACATCCAAATGGCAAATTATATAGTTTGACATACTTATCTGTTTTTCTTCTCAGAAGTGATGGTCATTTATTCAATCTTGTGGCCAATTCAAACAAGCTGTCTATTGACACTTCTCCCTATCCGTTATGGTGTGGTGGGTTTGTGTCTGAGCTTGTAGGGATAGGTGTGGTTTAAATGTCAGCTGGTAACAATTGTTTTGGTTGGTTTGTGACGCCTCTTCCCTGGTTTCCAAGTCTCACCGCCGCCTACCTTTTTAAATAAGCATTCTTGTTATGCAACCTATGAGGCAGTCTATATGCCGCACATTTCTCTCTCCACAGAGAGGTGAGAGATAACGTTTTAGGATCTTCAAACAGGCACAGCGGGACATGGTTGCAGGCTTTCATGCCCTTTGGTCAAAGAGTTTAGTACATGACCCTTACTAAATGAGAAGATAACATATACGTTTAACTCATATATTTGTCATATTGGATGTAGTATTATTTATTTATTTTTTTGTCTTTTGTGGTTGTTATATGAGGTTACAATCCTTTGACAAATAACTATATGGTGTGGTTCGGTAAAATATGTGAACTGAATCCCTATTCTTAATTCAAATATATTTTGGTATTTCTTGGCACCCGTCCCGTCAACATCCCTGCCCGAACTGCTCCACTCTGCCCCTTTGGAGTCCATGCACATTCTTACCTTACCCCTAAATCACCCCTGCAACTACACCTTTAAAGACATCATGCATGACCTTATATTCCAATGAACTTGCTCTTGGTGTTTTAAACTAAGTCCAAACCAACTCAAAACACAGTCCCCAATGTCTTACCAGAACCTGGCGTATGTAACTACTAGGACACAGCCTTTCAGCGCCTCCTCACTAGACCATGTGCTCCTCCTATACGCCTACCTCGCATGCCCCCAGCCGCTTGATACTGGCTAAAGCACGGCTGGCAACAATTCTATTCCCAGGCGGAGGGACCTCCCACTTCCAAACAGATTACCATTACCTAATAACATGCAGTAGATCCACCCCACGCCCCCCCTTTACTGTCTTTGACCACCCTTCCCTGGACTTCCTCTATGCCATGCTCTACTACAGGCTCAACACAATATTTTTGCTGGATTATTTTCAGAAAGTAACGGTGGGAGCTATCTACCAGAGAAATCCCCTCTGTCCCTGCAACATCCTCTCCTTCCCTACCTATCTCCTTCTAAGCTTTGACTAATTTACTCCCCAGTTTACAGAGGTGTCTCCTCTGGCCCTTCTCTCAACCACCAACGTTGGACCAAATCCCTCGCATCTGCTTAAATCTCCTCGCTTCTTTACCCTGTGTCCCCACAACTCAATCTCTTTGCTTTGGAATTTTTCCTTCTCTTTTTTTAAGCGTTCCAATTTTTTGTTTTTTGAACCTACCCTTATACAGTAGTACCACTGCTTGACCCTACTGCCCCCTTTCCAATATTACCCTGTCTTTCCTTACCTTTTCCTCTAAACTCTGGAACAAATTGGGTGAACTGTAGGGGGTAACCCATTGCTATACAATTCAAAGTTAATTCCATCTGGTTCCACTGAAACGTTGGGGTCCCCGCGCCCACATAACAAACCAAAGCCAGGACCAGGTAACATAACATTGCAAAAGGGTTAAACGTGTCCCCTTCTTTTTCCACTTTTTCATGTTCTATATACTTTCTATGTTGTAAGTTTATTGGTGGGATAATTATAACATGTATTCAAATGTTTATAATTCTTGGTGGCTTTACTATAATGTCACATTCATCAGCCCAGGCTCCATATAGGTTTATAACATCGTATTCAAAGAGGAGACGGGATGCTGTCGAGGTGCTAAGTGAAGGGCAGGGCGGGTACTGGTCCTGAGAACAAGACCACCTGCGGGGAGACCCTCTGGTTTTGACAGACTTCACATTGACCTGCCCAGTACGTGGCAATGGGTTAACTGGGGGAAGCGGCAGAATGGCGGCAATTTCCCATTGGTCAATTCATATGTCCTCCCCACAGGAATCACCTGCCCCCACGCCAACCCTGGTAGCCTTTACCCAGGAAAGCAAAAATTAAAGGGGTTCAGCTCCAGGTACGGAGGGAAGAGAGCGGCGATAGGGTGAGGGTAAGGAGAACGTGTATGGTGTAGAGTAGAGAGAACGGCATAACGTGTGAAAGAGAACGGTTTACCGGGGGGAAGTAAGGTAGATCATAACGGGGGAAGAGAACGGTTGTATGGAGGAAAGGAAGGAGACTGGGGGACAGTAAATGGTAGACTTGGTTGTACCGGGGGAGGAAGGAGAACACGGTAACACGGGGAGGAGGGAACGGCGTAATGGGAGAGTTAGGAGACGTTGTAATAGAGAGTCATGAGTAGAGTAGACTGATGGCGTAGACGTGTAGAGAGGAACTTGTGTAGACACGGGGAGGATGAGATCGGTTGTACGGGGGAGAGTAAGGATAAACGTTGTAACTGGGGGGAGGATGGAGAACAGTTTAACGGGGAAGTAAGGATGAAACGTTGCAACAGGTGGAGTGATGAGACTGCAGGATGGAGTCAACGGGGGATGGAGTGTAATGGAGTAGGAGAACTTTGCAACGATGCGTGGAGGATGGTTAACAGTTTACGGGGGAGAGTAGGAAACGTTGCAACAGCGGGGAGGATGGAGAACGTTGTACGGTGGAGAGTAATGAGACGTTGCAAACAGTGGGTGAGATGGAGAACTGTAACGGGGAGAGTAAGGAGATAACGTTTCACAGGGGGGAGATGGAGACAGTGGTAACGGGTGAGAGTAAGGAGAACGGTACGGGGAACAGGGGGCGGGAGGATGGAAACGGTGTAACGGGGTAAGAGGGTAACGGAGTAATGGAATCAAGGTTGGAGATGACGAGGAAGAATGTGAACGGTGGCGGAACGAAACGGTGTAACGGGGGAGAGTAAAGATAACTTTGTAACTGAGCGTGGAGGAAGATGAACGGTGTTACGGCGGTGAGTAAGGAGAATGGCATAACGGGTGAAAGAACGGTGTAACGGGGTGGAGTAAGGAGAATGGCATAAGACGGGGGGAAAGAATGGTGGTACGGGGGAGACGTAAAGGAGAACATGGTACGGGGGCAGAGTAAGGATAACGGCGTAACAGATTAGTAGAACAGTGTAAAGTAGTAGTAAGGAGAAACGTTGAAGCGGGGGAGAGTCAAGGAAATGGTGTACACGGGGAGAAGCTGAGATCTGTGTGTCATGGTGGAGAGTAAAGGAGACTTTGTACGGGTGGAGAAGTAAGGAGAACGGTGTAACGGGGAAAAAGAAAGTTAAAGAGAACGTGCGTAACTGGGAGATAAGAGAAACTGTGTAACGGGGGAATAAGATACACCTAACGGTGTAGAGTAAGGAGAACGGTGTAAGGTGGGGAGCAGTAAGAGAACAGAGTAACGGGGATAGTAAGCAAACGCGCGTAACTGGGGAGTGAGATTGAGATCTGTGTACGGAGAGAGTAAAGTGAACCGTGTATGGGGGAGAGGAGACGGAGTAACGGGGAGAGTAGGAGTAATGGTGTAATGGGGGAGAGTCGAAGAGAGAACTTGGTTTACGGTGGATTAAGGACGACGGGCGGTAACACGGTAGGAAGAGAACGGCGTAAGGGGAGATTAGTGAGAATTGGTGAACGAGAGAGTAAGAGAATGGCGTACGGGGAGATTAAGAGAAACAGTGTTACGGTGGAGACGATAAATGGTAGGGACAGTGTTAGGGAACAGTGTAAACCTGTGGGATGGGATAAGGAGAACGGCGTAACACTTGTAGGAAGGAGAACGGTGAAATTGGGAGAGTTACGGAGAATGCGTAACGGGGAGAGTCATGGAGAATCGTGTTACGTGGGGATGACAGAAAACAGCTTAACACTGGGGAAGGATATCATGTACCGGGGAGGAAGGAAACCGGTGTAACGTGGAAGAGTATGAGAACGCGTAATGGAATGGAGAGTGAACGGGAGTGTAAGCGAGCGTAAGATGTAATGGGGGGAGGAGGACAGAGGACGGCGTACGGGAAGTAAGGAAGAACAGTTGTTTACGGGGAGATTAAGGAGATGGCAAATAACACGGGGAGGACGGAGATCGGTTAAGACGGTGAGTAAGGAGACTGGTGTAACGGGGGAGAGTTTAGGAGACGTTTTTAAAAGGGGGGGGAGAAATGAGAACGTGTAACGGGTGGGGAGAAGAAGAACGGTGTAACGGGGGAGAGTTAGGAGAACGGTTAAACGAGGGGGAGTAATAGATTAACTGGATGTAAACGGGGACGTGGAACTAGAAGGTAATTGGACTGGGGTAGGAATGGATTGTTGAAAGGAGGGGGAATTTTTACATTGTCATGGCTTATATGAACTACTAGAGGATGCCAAAAGCGCTTGCAAAGTTCAGCTTTACAATGCGTTAATCAACTCTCGAAGTACTAGAATAGGCCCCTATAACGGCGCAGCTACAAGAGAAAAACAAGTCCTGCTGCAGCTCTGGGAGTCTCCCAGGACCCCGGTGAGTCTCCGGCGTCAAGCTGGCCCGCCCCTCAGAAACGGATTGTGGCACTAACAAACCTACATAATCTTACATTGACATTTTTCTAAACCAGAACTCAATTTACCGATCATATCCTAAATCACTTCATAAACCACGTTCAGTCACACTAATGCAGTCTTGTTCCATGCACAATAAAAACAGGAAAACGAGCGCAAAGAAAACTTATAGCCCCAATTTAAAGATGTAGGCAGAAACTGGTGGGTGCAGCAGAGGGTGATAAGTGGTTCTTCGATGAGCACACATATTATTTTTTATAATACGCACGGTGTCTTGTTTCTTTCCCTACCTTTCTCTTCTCAATCCCTCCCTCCCCCTTTCTTCCCTATCTTCCCCCACTTTCTCCCTCCCTCTCTTCTCTCTTTCCTTTTCCAGCCATTCTTGCTTTCTCCACACACGTAAACTGACTTCCTCTCTATGACGGGCCAAGGGTAACCAGGCTTCTTAATAAAGGTTAGGTCCTCTGGTTGACCTTGGGTACCGTGGGGTCCCTGGCAGCTACCCAGCCTATAAGCCAGGGGCCATTATAGTAACGTTAAGTTAAGTGACCCCTGCTTTTTAAGGAGAACGGTGTAACGGGGAGAGTAAGGAGAACAGTGTAACGGGAGAGTAAGCAAACGGTGTAACGTGGGAGAGTAAGGAGAACGGCATAAAAGGGGATGAAAGAATGGTGTAGGGGGAGGAAAGAAATGGTGTGTAATGGGGGGAGGAAAGGAGAATGTGTGGTATGGTGGGCAGGAAAGAGAACGGGTTGTAACGTGGGAGATTAAGGAGAAACGGCATAAGAGGGGGAGGAAAGAGAATGGTGTAACCGCGGAGGAAGGAGAACGGCGTAATGGGGTAGAGTAAGGAGAACGGCATAATGGGGGAGAGTATGGAGAGCGGTGTGAACGGGGGACCCGGCTTTTCCAGCCTGCTGGCTCGCCTACTACTCTAACGTCAGCCGGGTCGAGCTCCTCTTTTCTATTGGCTGACAGGGAGAAAATTCCCACGCCCCGATCGGCTGCTCCTTCCCCCTCCATTTGGGGAAGTACCAGCGAAGTATGTAATTTGCTGACCAAGAGAGGGACAAGTCCAAGTCCAGCCAACCAATAGGTCAGTCGATGAAGCTACTTTTTCAAAGTTGCTCTTTAGAAATAACGGAAGCGACCGGCTTCATTTTGAAGCCTCAAAAGTTTGCCTCGCAGAGACTAGGGGGCCTATGCAGAGTCGTCCGATACATGCCATTCGATGTATTCGGCAGAATTTGCTTCCCGTATGCACAGAGCTTCCTTGAGTGGCGAAATTTGAAATTTTCGGCCAGGAGATTTGCTAGGCGGCAGCATCCCGCCAATGTTTGGCGAGAAGCGTGTTTTTTTTTAATTTCGCCATGTTTCTAGGTTCGGCATATCAGAAGGGCAAGTGTGGTATCGCACTGTGTGCTTGAATTCTCAGCGCTGAAGTCGCCAATTGTGCGCGCCAGGAAAAACGGCAGTAGCCGTCCCTGTTCCATTGAAAGTGCTGTCAGTTAGCATGGGGAAGCGGAGAAGCGTGCACGTGACCGCTCCCATCCAATGGGCTGCAGCCCGGTTCCCTACGAGGCCGTCATTGCCAGACAGAAGGTGGGGTGTTGTGTGGTTGTATCCCCGATCGCTGTCTCCCCTTCTGCCTGTCCCTGCCCCCCTTCTGCTCCGGTCCTGCCCCCTCTGCTCCGGTCCCTGTCTCCTGTGTGTGTGATTGTGTGGTTGCATGTGCCGTTGTGTGTGTGTGTGTTTGCATTGTGTGTATGTGTATGTGCATGCATGCATGTGTGTGTATGTGTGCATGTGTGTGTATGCATGTATGCATGTGTGGGTAGTGTACTGCTGCCGAGTGCGGGGCTTCAGATCGGATCGACTTGCTGGGCTTGGGGGAGGGGGGGGGGTCAGTATTGGGGCTGCCGATGCAGGCTTCACATTGCGATCAGCTGCTGGGCTTGGGGGGGGGGGGGTCAGTAGTGCTGCCGAGTCGAGGGGCTTCACTTGCGATCAGCTGCTGGGCTTGGGGGGGGGTCATAAGTGCTGCCGGATGCAGGGCTCACATTGCGATCACTGCTGGCTTGGGGGGGGGGGGGGGGGGGTGGGGGTGTGTCAGTAGTGCTGCCGAGGCAGGGCTTCAACTTGCGATCATCGCTGGGCTTGGGGGGGGGGGGTGGGTCAGTAGTGCTCTGCTGCCGATGCAGGGCTTCACATGCGATCAGCTGCTGGGGCTTTCCATTGACACTCTCTTTCTTTCTTCGTCTGCTTTAGGTCTAAGACTTTATAGCTATCTGACTATCCTTAGCTGCCACCAGCTATATGCATATGATGTCACCAATGAATTTTAATCCTCACGGACGGCAAAATAATTTTATAATCTAGAGAGAAGTTTTTTGGTTCAGGTGCTGGGAAATCCCCAGTGACTTTTTTTTTAATCCATCCTCGGCACCCCTGTTTTCCTGGGCTCTGCTCTCAGGTTAGCACGCCAGACAGAAAACTGTTTTTTAGACGTAGGGATCAAAGTTTAAATCGGGGTTTTGTGGATTGCTATTACAGTATAACAATCTGTATCTGGTGTCCTAAAATGTCTTCTGGCTGCCCTCGGATTTATAACATAAAATGTCTGCTCACGAGAGAAAACAGGACACTTTTTAAATTCAATAAAATGGTATGAAGTCAATCTGATAGAACTCCTAATTTCATTTCAAAAGTATACAACCACGTCAATGAATTATGCCACGCTTAAGAGCCAGGTTACGCCCAAAAGTGTCTCAGTTCTTAAAAAAAAAAAAAAACCTTACAGATTTTTTTTCTATTTATACATATTAAGAGAACGTTTAATGTTCAGCACCATGGGAAGTCTCTATATTGCCATATTAGTTACATTATTGTACATAAGCTGCAGATAGGGCGCGAATGGGGAGGGGGGATTTCTGGACATCTGTCACGGCCTGGCAGCTGCAGGTGCGATCAGCCACTCTTCCGCCTCCGGCTGCCCCCCCAGCTCTCCCCAGCTTTGCCCGGCATGCACAACAAGCGCCTTCCCCCGCAGTCAGCCCAACCTCTTGCTTTCCGCCGCCGGATCGGCGCGCAACCGAGTCCCTCCCTCCCAAGTAAGGCTGCTTCCAAAGACACAGCAGCAGTGCGAGGAGTGCGGAGGGCGCGCGAGGCTGAGGGAAAGCGGGTGCTTTCCCTGGCCTTCGTTCGCGCGCTGTCCGGGGGCGTGCCTATGGGCGGGCCATGACATCACGAGCTGGTTTGCCCTCATTGAGTGAAAACCGCTCACGTGACCGCCTGATCGCTCGAATACCGTTTTGACTGATTTCACGCGCGTCGCAACGAATTTCCCCCTTTTCCGTGCGCAAACGCGCCATACGCTGGTATGGACAACTATCACTGCCTTTAGGCAGTCTGATCCGCAGCATGCGGATGCGTCAGCGCGGTCTGTCCCTATGTGACTCAGCTCTTGTTGTGTGTGTATTAGTTTGGGGGGGGTGGTATTGGAGTGGGAGGAGAGGGCTATTGAGTGGGAGAGGAGGGGGGATTGAGAGGGAGGTGGTGGGACTGGATGGGAGGGGGGACATTGATGGAGGAGGAGAGGATTGAGGGGGAGAGGAGGAGGGGTGTCACGGAAAGAGCAGACCTTTAACACCTACACAGAACCCATCAAGGCAAGGCACCAGAGAGGACAAAGAAGTTCAATAAAAGTCTTTATCATGTCGGACAGCAAGCCAGCACAAAATTCACAAACACCCCCAAACATGGAACACTGGGATAATCCTAGTCCTAGGTGCCAGGCGCCACTTCCAAGACTTCCGGGTGTTTGCTTCCACTCCTATGGGGGTAGAGACCACCCACCTCTCTGGTGCCATCACAGCTGAGCACTTTCGAATCTCCCACTTAAAAGTCCTGCTCTCCCTCTCTTATCTCCGGACTCCACAGTCCCGGCAGCCCAGAAGCACTGTCAATTTCCCCGCTGGGTTAGGCCCGAGACTGGTCAGCACACCTTGCATACTCTCCGCTGGGCTATGCCCAGAACGGAGGGGGAGAGCAGCCCAATTGGACGTGGTATCCTCACCACCACTAATTTTTATTTATTTATAAAAAATGTTTTACCAGGAAGTTAATGCGAGAGGTACCTTTATTTTGAAGTATGTCTGGGCACAGAGTTATAAAAATACATATTACTTAAAAAAGAACAGGGTTAAACATTCAATTCACAGACATTTCATGGACAGTTTAAGTTGGGAAATTTGGTTACAGGGAATAAAGGGCTGGTGAATTTCCAATTGAAATAGCCGCAGTGTTTAGCATCACCAAACAGCAGCGAACGCGCAGCAAACGCTCCACCCCCCTTTGGGCTGCCTTTTTCGTCTGCGCCAAAAATCTGTCCGCCTTTGGGGCAACGCAGATGTACATGATGGTGGTTGATTTCAATGCAGCTGTAATAACGAAAAGCTCTTTGTCCTCTTGGCTCATTAACATTCATTGGGTGGGGTTGGACGTTCCACAAAGTACAGCAAATGTTAACCCTTAGCACGCTGTGTCCTGTGCAGAGGGGAGCAGCTCTTGGGGAGCCTCATCAGGCTGTCTGCCCTTGAATGGAAAGAAGGCTCGTCCCTTGGCTGATGTCAGGAGGAGTAGGCGTGCCAAGCAGTCTCGAATAGCCGGGGTGAACAGAAAATATGATTTTAGCCAAGGTTAGAAGACTCTATGGCTGCATCCTCCTCTGGCAACTCATGCCACCTGCGGGGCCGGCTCCACCAAGTCTGGCAAACTACAAAACGTGTCCACAAGGGGCGAATGTGGCATTCATCACCTTTTCTCGCCCACCAAAATCTTTTCCACACCTCGGGACATCCTCTCCCCTTGAACTATGGACTCTATGTCAGACTTTCTGGCAGCTTAACTGGATGCCCGCAAGACTGCAAAGAGCCTTATAAGAATGTATCCAACATGGAAAACAGTATTTTAATACATGGGGGACCTTGGGGAGACTCATGCTGAAGGGTCTTAGGACTGAGATATCGGGGCTCGAAACTAGGAGTCTGGGGATGCTGGCACCCCCGTGTTAATTCTACTTCGCATACCGCAAATCATGCCTGCTCGCCGGTAGAATGAAGGTACTACCGGTAGCTGCGGACCCGAACTCTTGCAAACAAAATAATCGCATGTTAACCAAATATCCCACCTAAAACTTACACACCGAGTTTCATGGGTCTGTGTAACAAACAAAAAGTGGAAACAGGGCTCACTTTAACTTTTCATGTAAAGAGCCTGGCCCTGACCAAGTGCGGCTAGCAGCCAGGGGCCCACGGGACCCAAGGGCAACCAGGGGGCTTAACCTTTTTTATGAAGCCTGGTTTCCCCTTGGACTGTCACAATGGGTTCACCATGGCAACGCAGCGTCTCAATGACACCGCAAGTTCGTGACATGACCGTCACCATGGAATCGTGGTCGTCAAATGACGGGTGCGGGTCATGTGACCCTGCCGTTATTTGACGCAGGATTTTATGAAGAAGGCCGAGCACAGGGGATGGCGGTAGGGGGAGCAGCGCACAAAGTTTGCTCACCCCGCTCTAGCTTTATTTACTTTAGAATGCCTATTCAAGTTTATGGGGCCTATATTGTAGCTGCGATGATTTTGCTTGCTTTCTCGCAAGGTTTTGGCATTTTCCCGCTGAATGTTTTGTCATTGTGTTTATCACGGTATTCAAAAGATCGAACCCTCTCAAACTGTGAGGTAGGAAACGAAGCCGTACGGAGAGCACGATGTAGACTCAGCCTCTCTCAAAGTACTTCCAGTACATCTGGCCACAGCTGCATAGAGATTTTGCACAGAGAGAGCCTCTCCTGCCACAGCTCTTACCGGCGATCGCAGTGTTTTTTAATTTATTAGATTGTAAGCACTTCGTACAGGGACTCCTAATTACTTTTATGTCTGAAGCACTTCTCCCTTTATGTGTTTGTAAGAGATTGCGCAGAGGTTCATATATGGAGACCGCAATTTGGTGAAATTATATCTTGCTTTTATTGAGCCTGTTCCTTTATCCACGGCAAAACACACAAAAACAACAAAATAACCAACCCCTTTCCCTGTGTAGGAATAACTTACTTCCCCAGACACTATCTGCAGGACTGGGGATATTCCCATTACCAGCCTATCATCCACAAGTCTCAGGAAGTACCTTAAGCAGGTGGCCCTTCATGTTCATCTTCTGCAGGATCCTGGTCCTCTGTGTCCCAGGAAATAAAGGTCACGGGGTTCTCGGGTCTTAATCTCAGCACAGACTTTGTGCTCAAGACAGTGTCTGTGTGCAGGCTTCTCTGCTCTCCTTCTGTTAGCCCAAATGTGAGCTAAGGAATCTCTCTCCTGTTTCTCACTCAGCTTTCTCATAGTCCTAATCAGCCAGGTGGAGTCTGGTTGATTGCCTGAGTAAATTAACCGCTCGCTGCTAGATTTAGAGTCAGTCTCTCTGCAACGTGATAAGTCCCTGTTACAGTGTTATCTATAATAAATAAAACTGATTCTTGTATGTCTGGTGTCTAGATGCGGCGAATCTGATTGGTCCTGTGTCCGCCCGCCCCCACGTACCTCATTGGGCCAAGAGGTACGCTCCACTGTACACACACATAGACACACCACACAACATTGGTCCCTGTGTCCACCCGCTCACATTTAGCCTCCCACACGACTCTCACTTGGCCAAAGTGTACGTGACATCACTGACACGCCTACTTCACTGTCACACACTCTCACTGACACACCATACCCCAGGAAACCCCTGTGGAGTCCAGGTAAGTTTCAGCCACTCACACTCTCACCCCTATCTACACACACACTAAACTGTCACCCCTGTGTACCACACACTCGTCCTGAGACCATGCTTCAACACACTCACTGTCACCCCTGTGTAGCACACACACTCACACACACTCACACCTGAGACCATGCTTCTTCACCTATATCACATGAGATCCATATTAGATGAATGTTCAATCTCTTAAAGGGATAATTGGAATCTACATTTTACAATATCTATATTTACAACAGTGGCTTCTGTGAGTACTCCTCACAACTGTCATTTAATGCCTAAACATATTGTTATTTATTTGTGTTCACTAAGGGACTTAAAAAAATATGTTTGCACTGTATGTAGAAATTAATCTGTCCTTACACAAAATGGCTGCTGTGAGAACTCCTCACTAACTGTCATTTCATGCTAACTATAATTTTGGCTCCGCCCCTTATTGACATCAACATCAGAGAGATCAGAAGTTCTCAGTCAGTGTGTAGTTGTGCCTACATTTATTCTCACGCAGGGTAGTTGTGGTTTTGTTTTATATCTTTGCTCCAAACTGGAACTACTAAAAATTATACTTTTTATTTAACAACATCAATTTATTTTATCTATTTACATTCCGGGCAACGCCGGGTCTCCTCAGCTATTTGTTATATTATTTGTTATTTTATATTCTAACATGTATTACTGCTGTGAAGCGCTATGTCCATTAATGGGTGCTATATAAATAAAGAATACATACATACATTTAAATTTGAATACTAGTGTGTAGAGCGGGGGACTACGGAGCTGAACGCATGATTTCAGCCTCTGCACCCCGCATCCGAGTTACAGCCCCGGTATGAGGTGCGCGTATCTCCTATGTGTTTAAATGTCCCTGTCACGTGACGGGAGATTTAAACATTGCATGGGTATACCGGCACCCCATACTGTAATCGGGAAGCAGAGGGTCCCAGACCTGAATCAATGTGATTCCATCTGGAGACCCTTGCTCCTGTACACTAGTATTCAATGAAATAAAAAATGCTTAATTACCTTAGCGGCTAGCCGGTAAAGCAATGAAGGGGTTAAACCTGATACCTGATTATTGGGGGCAGAAGGGGTGGATGAAGGGTAGTTGCCCCATGGAGGGTGGTTATGCTTGTTTTTTTTAATTGTGTTTTTTGATGCTTGCCCATTTCAGGTATAGATAATACAGTGACAGGCAATGCTTTTTAGGCAAACGGTTGTTTTTTAATTAATTGTTATGTTTTGTGTTTGTGTTTTCCTGTTTTGAGTTATTGTTATGTATTTGTAGGGCTTGTTTTTCTTTAATTGTTTGTACTGTTTTAGCCATTTCATTTCTTAATTGTTTGTGTTGTTAGGCTTTGACCTATTTAATTGTTGTGTTGTTTGGCTTTTTAGTTATTTTATTGTTGTGTTTTTTAGGTGATGGTTTTCTTTAATTGTTGTGTTGTTTAATTGCTGGGTTTTGTTATTGTTGTGTTGTTTTAGGGCTTGGTTTTGTTATTGTTGGTTGTTAGGTACTGTTCTTTTTTTTAAGGTTGCCCTTGACTGCTATAATGGCTAATCATGCCCATATTATATGGGCATGATGAACCACGTGCCATCAATGTGGTAGAGGTAGGGTAGTTGCCCGGGGAGGGTGGTTAGGCGCCAGGGTGGTAGGGGGGAGGGGGGTTAACCCCTATTCTATAGCGGTTACTAATCACTAAGTGATTAAGGGTATGGGGACTTAGTTTGTTTTTTATTGTACTGTTTGCTGCCCACGGAGGACATGGACATGGAGAGGTGATGAACACCTTCATCCTGGCAGGGTGTATACTGAGACCTGGCTCACTCAGTCTGACTCTGCTCTGGAGCTGCCCTTCCTATGGTGGCCTTTCTTCTCCCACACTCCGCGCCATGATGGCAGGGGTGGGGTGTGGGGCTCCTGCTCTCCTCTCTCCGTTACCGAACCCTTCCTATTCCCCCCTCCTTGCTTTTCCCTCCTTTGAGGTTCACACTGTCCAGATCTTCTCTCCTCTCCCTGTCCTTGTGGCGGTCATCTATC
Organism: Ascaphus truei; assembly: GCA_036426205.1. Classification (NCBI taxonomy): domain Eukaryota; kingdom Metazoa; phylum Chordata; class Amphibia; order Anura; family Ascaphidae; genus Ascaphus; species Ascaphus truei. The sequence goes on from WSYH01000393.1 coordinate 152,893, forward strand.
GCCCACCTACCTCGTACTCATCCCCCTTCTGCCTTTCTCTCTCACTTTGAATCCTGGCTCTCTTTCTTTCTCTCCCAGACCTCCCTGTTCTTCTCTCCTTGGGACTTCAATTGCCACATTGATGACGCCTCTCTCCTTGCTTCCCGCTTTCTTTCTCTAACCTCTTCTTTGCCTTCAACAGTGGACTGCAGCCAGCACCCACAAGGATGGCCACTACTTAGACCTGGTTTTCACTAAAAACTTCTCTCTCTCTGATTTCTCCATTTCCCCTTTTCCTCTCCTCTGACCCATCATCTCATCTCATTCTCTCTATCTCGCTTCTCCCCTTCTCCACCTCTCTACCCCCCGGTTCTGCAGAAAACCTGCGCTCTATTCACTTACCTCTGACTTTGAGGCCACTTTACGCGCTCAACCTTTCCTCTCTCACTCTGCTACGACCCTGACAACATGTCAGGAACTACAACTCTCCTTGTCCTCCTCTCTTGATCTACTGCCCCCGCTTTCTCTCGCCACACTCGCCCTTCTACCCTAACCCTGGTTAAATTCCCACACCGGCATGCTGCGTTCCTCACTCGTTCCTCTGAACGCCTCTGGAGGAAATCTCATACTGTCGCGACTCCTTCACTACAAATTTATGCTACCTTTTCAACTTGCCCTCTCGCAAGCTAAACAGCCTACTTTTCTTCACTAATCAACATGCACAAGTCTAACCCACGCGACTGTTCTCTGACTTTGATACTCTACTCAAAACCACCCTCAGCTGCCTCTCCTTCCTCCACCTCCGCTCAGACTTTGCTGACTATTTTAAGAAAAGATGGAATCCATACGTCAGAACATCCCCTCTGTCTCTTACTCCCATCCTACACCCTTCCTACTCTCTCCTGCCTTCCTTGACTCTTTTCCCACTGTCTCAGAGGAGGATGTGTCGCTGTGATCGCCTCTTCTCCCTCTACCACTTTGCCCTTTGACCCCATTCCCTCCCATCTCCTAAAACCTCTTGCTCCTACTATACCCTACGCTCACACACATTTTTAACTCCTCCCTCTGCTGCTGGAACCTTTCCATCCTCCTTCAAACGCAAAAGTCATACCATTACTCAAAAACACAAGCTTGACCCTACCTTTTTTTAACTATCGACCTGTCTCCCTCCTGCCTTTTGCCTCTAAACTCCTTGAACGTCTGTATTCTCCGCTTGCTACATTTTCTCAACACCTATTCTCTCCTAGACCCTCTACATCTGGCTTCCGCATGCTCACTCCACGAAACAGCCCTCACTAAAATAACTGACAACCTCCGTGCTTGCCAAAGACAGAGGTCATTACACTCTGCTCATATTACTCGACCTCTCTGCAGCATTTGACACCGTGGACCACCCCTCTTCTCTTTCACCATTCTCCATACTCTTGGTATTCGAACAAGCTCTATCCTGGATCTCATCCTACCTCCCCATCGTACTTTCAGTGTCTCTTCTGCTAACACCTCCTCCTCCTCTATTGATCTCTCTGTGGGGGTACCCCAGGGCTCTGTCCTGGGACCTCTCTCTTTCTCTGTATACACTCTTCTCTAGTGACATAATAACATCTTTGGGTTAATTATCACCTTTATGCTGACAACACACAAATATACTTTTCAACACCCGACCTTACACCTGCTGTACAAACCAAAGTTTCTGAATGTCTCTCTGCTATATCATCCTAGATGGCCCTCCGCCGCCTTAAACTCAACATGGCAAAACAGAGCTCCTCATACTTCCTCCCAAACCTGGCCCTCCTACTCCTTCCACATTACTGTGGAACTACGATCATCACCCAGTACCCAAGCACGCTGCCTAGGGTCACTCGACCCTCTCTCGCATTCGCCCCTCACATTCAAACCATTTCTAAAACCTGTCGCTTTTCCTCCGCAATATAACAAAGTATACGGCCTTTCCTCTGTTGCTCGACTGCTAAAACTCTGCCTCAGGCCCTTCTTCTCTCCGTCTTGACTACTGTAACCTCCTGCTGTCGGCCTTCCTGCCCTCACCTGTCTTCCCTACAATCTATCCTAAACGCTGCTGCCAGAATCACTCTACTCTTTCCTAGATCTGTCTCCGCATCTCCCCTCCTGAAATCCCTCTCCTGCTTCTGATCAAATCCGTATCTCACACTCCAATTCTCCTCCTCACTTTTAAGCTTTTACACTAGCTTCTTCTCTTCCCCTCTCTCACACTCGCCCTAATTTCTCGTTATGCACCATCCAGAACTCTTGCGTTATTCTCAAGATTCTTCTTTCTTACCCCTTTGTATCTAAAGCACTCTCCCGCCTAAACCTTTTCACTGACTGCCCCACACCTCTGGATGCCTTCCCCTCAGTACCCGACTAGCACCCTCTATCCACCTTTAAACCCAACTTAAGACACACTTGCTTAAAGAAGCATATTAAGCACTGTGGTATATTCTGAACACATGATACATAAAAGCTTGGCCCCTGCATATGCACTTACCAGAACTCCCCCTCATGTCTCTTGTACGTTCTCCCTACCACCAATAGGACTGTAAGCTCCTCGGGCAGGGACTCCTCTTCCTTAATGTTTCCTTTTATGTCTAAAGCACTTATTCCCATGATCTGTTATTTATGATATTGTTATATTGATTACCATGTGTATTACTGCTGTGAAGCGCTATGTACATTAATGGCGTATATAAATAAATAAGACATACAATACAATACAATACAGGGGTAAGTAGAAGTTTTATTTACTTATGTTGGCTGAATAAATGTTTTAATTTTGAATGGCAAATGAGCCTATTATCCGATCTGGATAATGTAATTGTCCCCATTACTGTATCTGTATGTGTTTGAGGGTGTTGTTGGGGGAGGGTTACCATTAATTGCCATTGGGGTTTCTTTGCTCCCATTGAGGTGGCACACACTGGCAATGAATGGGTCTATTGGCTAGTTTGTTTTGTAATGTTTATGTGTGTAGGGGTGATGGATGAAGGTGGTATTGGCCCACTGTGGGTGTTTTATGCCTACCGGGTGGGGTAGTGGGAGTGGGTAACCCCTCATTACCTAACAGTAGTAACCGCTACGGTAATGAAGGATTTAACTCCTCCCGCAACCCCCCGCATGGCCTATTTTTGCTTTTTGGCCTGCCCGCTTGGTGAGTTTGGCCCGGAGCCAGAAAGCGCGAAAAAAATGCCTCCACACGATTGGCCAATCATTGAGGCTTTCTGAATACTACCTAGCAAAATTTTTGCGATAACTGTCTCAAAATAGTGTTCTGAGATTGGATGCATTTTAAGGAACCCCAACCCTCTTCAATAGCGCGTCTGAGATTGATGCATTTTAAGGAACCCCAACCCACTCTAATAGCGTCTGAGCACAGATGCATTGTAAGGACCCCAACCCTCTCTAATAGCGCGTCTGAGATCGATCATTGTAAGGAACCCCAACCCCTCTAATAGGCGTCTGAAGATCAGATGCATTGTAGGAACACCAACCCTCTCTAATAGCAAGTTCTGAGATTCAGATATTGTAAGTTCTTCTGTATTTGGTACAATTTTCAATAGATACAAAAAAGGTGATAAAAGAAGGCGCTCCCACAACTTAATCAAGTGATACAAAGTGCATGTGCAAATAATATCCTCTACATATTATAGTGGGTAAATTATCTATCAAAGTGCATATGTGTGATTGAACAAATAAAGCTGTAACTTCTGCTTCAAGCACTCTGGTAGGTACTGTCTCCATTGGTCCCAGAAGGCTGAAATGTTCTTCAAATTCATGTTCCCCTAGAATACTGAAGAACACCATTTTCAAATGACTTAAATTGCATGGAACCGTTTAGGGATGACTGGGAATCCTATTGAAAAACACTGTTATTAGGGTGAATAAAGTAGGTCTGTGGACCAGTAGATAACATGAAGGCATTTTATTGTGAAGGTACATCTCATGAGCACTGCCATGTATGTATCAGTGGTACAAGGACGAACGAAAACAGTTTACAATCTAAATGAGTTTCTAAGTGGGACTGCACCCATGGAGCGTAGACTTCTCTTACCACGCTGAGAGTTGAGCGGCGATACCTGGAGCACAATGGATACCCGCTGAGTGTTGTTAAAAGCTGACGAATAAGTTGTTGTATCTGTCTTTATTCAGAAGGTTGTTCATTAATCTCTCCTCGAATCTGCAGCCCTGCTACCTAGGAACAAAGAGGGTGACAAGAGGGATATTGTGAACATACTCTAAATAATTCTGTTCCACATAGTACCATAGTGACCTAATGCATGGACGTGTTTAATTGGTTAAAGAGTCAGTGCCACATAGAAGCAAAGTGACCTAGTCTCCGAACGCTTTAATGGGTAAAAGCAGGTTAGTCTCACGTAGGAGTACAGTAACTGACTTTCTCACTTTCTTTCTTCGCCTGCTTTTTCCCAACTTTATAGCTATCTGACTCCCTTATCTGCCACCAGGCTATGTGCATTTTATATCACCAGATACATAGCCTACAAGTCAACACCAGGGCTGACTACAGTGGCTGTAATAACTCATAGGCTACGCCCCAGTCCTCCCAGCTGCACGCTCGCCTGGCTACATGGCGGCGCGTGCAGAGACACAGTCGCGATCAGCGGTCTGTAGAGGAGCGGCTGGGTGCCATAATGGGGGCGCAGCCATGACGGAGCATATCTGCCTTGTGCCCACTGGCTGCGCGCCGACCACGTGACGCGTTGCGGCATGGGAAGACAACATTATTTTCTTCCCTGCTAGCGTCGAGTCACAGCGTTTGCGTGCCCACACACACACCGCCACTGGGGCTGCCCCATAGAGGGCGTTGCTGTGGTGTGTGTGCGCAATGCCATAGCGCGCGCCGCCGTGACCACCGGACTCAGCCATAGAATGCACCCCTTTGCAGTGTTCGAGAGATACAAACAGTGACCGCTCACCTTATTTTGATACATAAATCCTTCCAAGTTTGGTTGTTCTGGGTCTATAGTTTGGCGTGCGTAAGGCTGAGTCCAGGTGCCTGCAGCCGTGCGGAGGCGCGCTGCGGCTGAGTTCCCGCGCATCCGTGAGCGTGTCGGAGGGCGGGCCAGTGACGTCACGGAGCTGGTTCGCCCTCATTTTGCGAACCGCTCACTGACCGGCCCTGCGCTCCCGTGAGCGCTCAAACTAAAAACATTTTTACGCTACTCCTCCGCACACGGCCCCTGCTAAGCCGCTCTCATTGCGGCTGCAGGGCTCACGCCAAGCGTTAGCGCCAGCGCTGACCCTGACGCCGCCTCTAAGACACACAGAAACAACTGAAATACTGTATATAGTACTTTTTTAAATCAAGTTTTGTGATTGCAAAAGTAACCACTGGGTGTCAGTATGTGTATAACGGTTGTGAGGCAGCTATCACCAAAAAGAGCAAGACATACAGTACTTCAATGGTCAAAAAAGATATATGTTTTTATAGGACAGTTACTCTGCTTTTATTTATTATTTATTTATTTATAAAATATTTTACTAGGAAGTATATATTGAGAGTTACCTCCGTTTTCAAGTATGTCCTGGGCACAGAGTAAAACAAATAATAAGATGGTTACAAATACAGTTACATAAATGAACAGGTATACATTATATACAAGACATTGCGTGCACAGTTAAAGATAATATATATTATGGGCGTATGAACAGTTACAGACAGCTTAAATGTGAGACAGCCTTAGATTGAAAGAACGTAAACTGGTGGTGGATGTGAGAGTCTCTGGTAGGTTGTTCCAGTTTTGGGCGCACAGGAGACGGAGGAACGTCCGGATACTTTGTGAGCCTTGGGACCATGAACCATTTTGGGTCTGATCTCAGGGGATAAGTGCTGCGTGTGTAGGGGTGAGGAGCTTGTTCAGATAGGCGGTAACTTGCCCATGAGAATTTAAAGGCAAGACAGGAAAGTGAACTTGCGCCTAGGACTCAAGTGTTGACCAATCTAGTTCCCATCCTGTATCATGCCGCACTGTGAATACATGCAATAGTTTTTGTATTTTGGAGAAATTTGATGAAAAAAAACATTATCTGCGGGGTCTATTAAAGATGGACTCCATTTAGATTTTCTAAAAACGTTATCCCGGCGACACTGAAGCTTTGCTGCATTCTCTACACAATGTACCAAGCAAAAAAATGATCTAAGTTATGAACCATAAGAAATGCAAATAAGATGGTTATTCTTTACATTTATTGAAATCTCACTATATGATGCTACAGTACCTGGGGGGGAGGCAGGCGGGGGAGGGGGGGTGGAGGTGTCCGGTGATACTCAGCATAATTAACAGCGCAGCACATTCATTATCATGGATGGAAGTGTGCAGGGAACTCAGCACATTATACGCACAACACGTTCAACCAGGGGTGGAATGTGTGCAGAGATACTCAGCATCATTAGGCAGCAGCATCTTCATTATTAGAGGTTGGAAGTGTACAGAGAAACTCAACATTATACAGTGCAACATCATCATTAGCATGTTGATATCATGTTAATACCCAACATCATTATACAGCACGGGGTGTTCATTGTCAGGGTATAGAGATACTCTGCATATTATACTCGTAGCATGTTCTAACCTGCAATGCAATCTGCCTAAATGAAGATTTTTCGCATCGAAAAAGACGGAGAACAGATTTCCATTCATTTTCTCTCTCTTAAAGCTAAGTTAATAACTAATTAATAGAATTATCCACAGGGACACTTAATTTTCCTATATTGTACTCAAACAACCTATTAAATAAACAGTAAAAAAAAATAAGATTTTTTCTTTCTTGATTCCTGCTTTTATTCAAATATTGTCTAAAGAATGGATTTGAACTGTAAAAGACACAGAGCAATCTATACTACATAGGAGATACAGGAATAAATGCATTAATACACTATATTAGTTGTATTGGATAGATATCAATATATATATATATTTATATATATAATATATATAATATATATAATATAGTATATATTTATAATTATTTTATTGTAACACACATATAATATAGATATATATATATATATATTTATAATATATAGATATCATATATATATAATATATTATAATCATGTCTGTCTATGTCTATCTAATCATAACTCAATATAGCGGTCTATTGATGTATATATATAAAACTAGAAACTCTTCAGATAGATATATATATATATTTACACACACATACATACAGTATACTATACCATGTTTTTATATACTGTATAGATGCTTTTATATACGAGGGTGTGTGTGTGTATTGTGTGTATGTATAATATATATATATATATATTAATATATATATAGTACATACATCATAAAAAGATCATCAAAATATATAAGATATATATATATATATATATATCTTATATACATACATACCTACACACACAACACACACACACACACCACAAAGTATTCTCTTCTATGAATTCTTTATAACTGTACCGGAATCATTAAGAATGAGGCGAATACTGTAAGGAAGCAGCAGGTACTCATTTGATAAGGTGAGAAAGTTAGCGGGGGGGTGATGATTAAATATTACTCACCGGTTACCAAGCAGAGACCTGTGAGAAGCAGCAGAGTGAGCATATTCCCCGTGGCAGAGCTCGAAGAGCTGAGCGTGGGATGTTGGGGAAGGGCAGTGGCCGTCGCTGCTGCTGTCGCTGCTGCTGCCGCTGCCGCTGCTGCTGTCTGATGGGAACAGGCAGCCTGAGCGAGGCTGGAAATGCACAAGTGCAGAATAGGAACCTGCAGAGCTGCTTTCAATGTAGGAGCTCTCAATGGGATTCCACGGACCTTAAACCTCCCAGCCGCACAGATACACAAGTATATTAATATATATAAGTAGAGGTATCGTACCGTGTTAGCCGAGCTTTTAATAATCAAAATGAATAGATGATACCGTTCTGTGGCTAACGAAATGCTTTTTATTTGTGCGAGCTTTTCGAGATAAACTGATCTCTTCTTCCGGCGATGTACAATGAATAAAGCAGGCAAGGTTTAAACTACAAATAGTGCATACTGTAGGAATGTTATCTGTGACTGACTGAAACCTAACCCCCCCCCCCCCCTTGTGTAGTATGCGATTTATGACTTGAGTTGTTAAATAGTCCCTGAATGTGAGTGTGTGTTGTGTGTGTGTATGTGTGTGGGCTCTTTACCATTATATTTACATACACGCACAGTCTTACATCACTAACATTCAGGGACTATTAACACCGCAAGTCATAAATCGCATTACTACACTAAGGGGGGAGGGGGTGTTAGGTTTCAGTCATAGGTTTTCTCTTGCATCCGCTGCGTACCATAAACGCCTTAGCTACTTTAGTAACCAACACCAGGAGGAGGGGGTTACAGTACATGCCCAAATAATGGGCCTCCCCTTCCCGGTGGCATACAATGCCTGATCATTCCAATGATATAGCTCTGTTACGAAGTAAGTCAGACTTAACCCACGCACAATCCATAACCTTCTGAGCAGAGCGGTGATCACTGATTTCAACAATTGTACATAAAAATACATAGTAAAAACCCAATGCCTAATAAACCCATGGTTTCACAGTAACACTGACGAGAATGGGTCTTAGGGTCATCCTCTACAAACACTATTTGCTCCCATAAACTTTAATGAGTTTCCCACTCATAATGAAATCAATAGATTAAGAGCTTCAATTATCAGTAGTGATGAAGGGTCGTCTAATGCAGGGCGGCCAGCTCCAGTCCTCAAGGGCCACCAACCGGTCAGGTTTCAGGATATCCCTGCTTCAGCACAGGTGGCTCATCAGTCGCGCAGTCTTTCCTTCCATTCAGTCTCCATGATGCACTCTTTTTCTGACTATCCTACTGACCTCGGCTAAACTAATCCACGTTCTAACCTGATGTTCCGACTTTGTGATGTGTTCTAGATTGCAGCATAACTTCTGGATCTGACATCTTTTGGGAATATACCACGTTAAATGTAGTTTTATGTGTATTTTTACCTGTCATCTCTGGGTCTAGCACTGTTTATATTTGTGCTGTATCTACATGTTGTGTATGTTCCCTCACATTACACTAGTTACATCAGTGTTTTGCTCTACTACATTTTTTAGTGTTTGTCCGTTCGCGGTAATCTTTTCACTACTTTATTTGTGAGGTTCATAGGTAAGTAGTCATAAGCATTATTTCTGTATATGTGAGGCTGATAGGTATATAGTCATAGTTAGGCATTATTTCTGTATATGTGAGGCTGATAGGTATATGTCATAGTTAGGCATATTTCTGGATATGTGAGGCGATAGGTATATAGTCATAGTTAGCATTATTTCTGTATATGTGAGGCTGATAGGTATATAGTCATAGTTAGCATTATTTCTGTATATGTGGAGGCTGGATAGGTATATAGCCATAGTTAGCATTATTTCTGTTATTGAGGCTGTAGGTATATGTCATAGTTAGGCATTATTTCTGTATATGTGAGGCTGATAAGGTATATAGTCATAGGCATTATTTCTATTTATGTGAGGCTGAATAGGTATATAGTCATAGGCATTATTTCTATATAGTGATCATGTTAGGCATTTATTTCTGTAATGTGAGGCTGATAGTACAGTAAATATTCATTGTGATCATAGTTAGGCATTATTTCTGTATATGTGAGGCTGATAGGTACAGTATATAGTCATTGTTAGGCATTATTTCTGTATATGTGATCATAGTTAGGCATTATTTCTCTCCCAAAACCCAAAAACAAACCAAAAAAAACAAACTCATCCACGCACAAACCACTATACAACGCCCCCATAAACACAGATCCCCAAAAACAACCCCAGCAAGCCCCTCCACAGTTCCCCACAAACAAAAAAAACGCCAGCATCCCTCAACGCCCATCCCGCACCGATCCCCTCCACCAGCACCCCACCACCCCAGCCCGGCACCGATCCCCCAACCCCCCAGCCAGCACCCGCACCCGACCCGGCACCTGATCCCCCGCCCGGCTACCTTCCCCCCAGCCGCAGCCCCGCACCCCATCCCTGCACCGATCCACCCCAGCCTGTCAACCGATCCCCCCACCCCTGTCCCCTCTGCAGCCCCACGATTCCCCAGCAAATCTGCCCCCGGAGGTGTAGGTAGGTAGGGGGCTGTGATTGTTGCTTTGAATGTGATGAAACATAAAAGTGATTGTGCCGTTCTTTGAGTGTGTGAGTGTGCTGTGGATTTTGTGTACTTGTGCTTTTAGTGTGCTCAGTGTTCTTTGTGTGTTGTGCTGTGAGTTTGGTCTGTGTGCAGTGTGTTTTTGTGAGGGTGTGTTCAAACAACACATACACGCAAGTCACAACACAACACCAAAAAAGCACAAACTCACACAGTCGACAACAACACACACTCAATCACAACCAACACAGTCACACCCCACTTCAATCCCACAACGCTACCCCCGGCACACACACACACTCAATCACACACCGGACACATTGCACCCCAACACATCACTCATCACAAGAACCACAACATAGACACAAACCAAATCCCTAGAGATCACAGATTTCCCCTGGGGGTAGTAATTACTCTGTAAATCTGCCTCCTATCCTGCTGACACTGTGGACGTGTAACACCTGATTAGGAGGTGATATCTTGTGCAGTAAGTGAACGCCCCCCCCTCCCCCAAGGTCTTCCCATACCCATAGACAGCCTCACACTTAGCTTTCTGGCCGCCCGTTCAATCCTCTCGGCCCTCCCCCATTTTTCCCCTCACATCCCCCATCACCCACCCTACCCCGGTGTGAGCCCCCGCCTCCGTTGAAGGAATCATCATCCCCGCCCCCCTAAATACTCTTGCTCACCCCCCCCCAGTTTGCGCACCCCTGCATTAAGGGCTGTTTGTAGGAACGTTGTTGCCTGTCCTGTGTTCTTTTAATAGAGGCATTTGCATGCCCTTGTTTAGCAATAACATATGGTAGGTATGAATTTCTGTACCCTGGCAGAAATGTGATTATCTAGTATATATATATATCATATCTTATATATATATATATATATTATATGATTTCTTCTTTAAAAGGACGCCCACAAAATCTCCCTTGTCATTTTAAAGGATGATTCCATTCCGTTTTATTAGGAATGTGGTCTGGAAAAGTAGTCTTTATCGTGGGTGACCCATGTTTGCTCTTCGGAGTGACTGCTCCCTTGGGACCTGAGGTGAGTCACTTTTTAATCTCCACTGTGCCTCACGCAGCACAATTAGATTGTAAGCGTTTTCAGGAAACCGTACTGCTTATGCCCAAAATGCTAGTACAAGTATGCACACATGTTCAGCCCTATAAGGGGGAAACCGGTATATAGGTCATTGTGTTCAATCGGTTGTGGTTCCGGATCCCTATAATTATATTTGGCATTCTGCGAACCCCAACCCTCTCTAAAGCGCTTCCTGAGACAATGCCGGTAATGGAACCCCGACCTCCTCTAATAGCGCGTCTAATCAATATGCATTTTGTAAGGAATTCTGACCCTCTCTAATAGCGCGTCTGAGATCATATGCATTGTCAGGAACCCCGACCCTCTTTAATAGCGCAGCTGAGATCATATGCATTGTAAGGACCCCAACCCTCTCTAAGAGCGTGTCTTAGATCAGATGCATTGTAAATTCTTCTGTATGGTATAAATTTTTTTTTTTTTTTCAAATGACCTGAAAAATGCATGAACCCTGTAAGAAAACACACTGTATTATTTTATACAAAAATAAATTTTTTATCTGGAACATGGCACTTATTATTGCAATATATCAAGGCACATCTGGGGACGATTTTTTTCAACTCCCACCCCTTGCAACTGTGATCAAAAAAACTTATATTTGCAGAAACAATATCGCAAACTAACTATATTACTGGTCAATTAAATTCCTCACCATGAGTCGTGCACATTTTTAGATTATTGTGGAACTCAAAATTTTGGCAATGGCTTTTGGTACATCAAAATACTGCAAAATGTCACATTTTCCTAACTAAAAATGTCTTGCAAAATTTTCACAAACTTTCTCAAAGCCAACAGGGCAACGTTTTTAGTACTTGGAGGGGAACTGCTTTTTAATTACTTCCATAGTGTTTCACTTATGAGGAATTATTTGTCTATACTACAAATAACTGAAATTCAGAGCAGTATAAACCACACCTAATAAATTTACACTACAAATGTAAACTTATAAGAAAGAGCGTGTCTTACACCTTTGATCTTCATCAGTCACTTTTCAATGTGATCTGCATGAAGCTCACAACACCTTCCATGGCTTCTTGACCACCCCGGAGATAACTTTCTGAGGACCTAGTCGAAATTCCTGGTTTCTGAGATGTTCAGAAGGCTTATCACTTATTTTTTGCATCGTATTGTTTCGAGTAGTGCGGCTTACTAGTTGTTGGAGTTTTCTTCTGACCGATTGAAGCTTTGTGCATGTTCCTGTCCTGCGGATGTGTAGTTTTTGACTGCCTGAGTTAGTTCTGGACGCTTCATAAACAGGAAACCCTGGAATTCTCACTGAAACCGTTCTCTGGACCACATGTGGCATTGGTTTAGTGCTAGGGACCTGTGATGGACATTAAGAACGCAGACGCTGTTGAAATGGAAACTGTCACCAACCAGAGACATAGTGAACATTAGGTATGTCCCATGTGGAACATCTAAAGAGGTTGTGGACAATTTTGGAATCAAGAGCACAAACATCACGGTCCATCATGCAATAAGAACCGAGTTACACAAGGTCCCTCTTCTGTCCACAGTCCGATGGAAAGGTAGAACACCAAGATAGCCATGACGTTATCAGAATACCAGGAAGAATTGTTAAGGTGGAGAAAAGAGGCTTCTCTTGATAATAAAATCAGAAGTTATGTCCACATAGGTTCGAATCCAGTTGGTTAATTCTTCTTTCTCTTCTTCCTGGGAGGTCTATGAGTCCCATTCTCCACTTGTGTGAAGGTCGTCATACTGGCCCAACCCGTCTTAAGTACAAGGTCAATTTCCGTGTATGTCATAAGTCAGGAACGAAACTTCATCATTGTGCAGTTCTGTTGGTCAAGGTGGAATTGTTTCACCTCTATCTTGCCCAACTCTTGTAGATGGCTGTAGGTATCCAAGCATGCTGGCCATTGTTTCTGCACTTTGCTTGTGAACAAAGAGACCACTTCGTATGTACCATCTGCACTGACAGGATGAACAATACTCATTAACGAGATGTTGAAGTCCATGAAATATCAAAACATAACCACAACAATATAGATGTATGGTATTCTAACCCAACTAATCTGCCCATTGCCCCATGCTACAAAGTGATAAACGCCCCGATTAAAATTAATGTACATTCTATTATGTTAATATTAGTAGTAGTAGGAGTATTCATATATTAGTAATATGCTTTGAATCAGTCTTCTCTAGGCAGAGAATTTGTTTGGTCCCATTGTTTAAATATAGCTTAATTCTTCTCCAGCACTGGGAAAGCATTATCACAGCATAACAATATTGGTTGAAATAGCTATTGTATGGGGGTAGAGATAGCTGTGATATTTGGCAGAGATAGCTACTCTACACCCTACACAGATATCTCTACCCCCCATACACAGCTACGTATGGGGGTAAATATGTCTATGTAGGGGAGGTAGAGATAGCCTACGTAACCAGATGATAGAGATAGATCGTATAGGGGGTATAGAGATAGACTATTTATAGTGGGCTGGATCCCGTTTATCCCCCAGCAAAACGAATACACCCAGTATAACATATTATTCCATACTTATTATAAAGCACAATATCCAGGGACCCAGTCTGCTGAGAAGGTATACGCAGCTTCCTTATCCCTCGTATTCAGCGGGATCCCATGTCATCCGGTAATCAGCCCACTCCTGCCAGGTGTAAAGCAGAACCACAACCATGAATTCAGGGATTTCTCCCTAAAGCCGGTGGTCTCAAAATCATCCTCAGGGCCACAAACAGGCCAGCTTTTTCTGGATATCCTGCTTCAGCACTGTGTTTCTACTATCATTGGCTTCAATTCAAATACTGGGCCACAGATTAAGCCACCTGTTTTCTGAGCTTGGACTCGATTGAGTCACCTGTGCTGAAGCTGAGAACCGATGGAGCCACCTGTGCTGAAGCAGGGATATCCTTAAAACCTGTCCAGTGGTGGTCCTTGAGGACTGACTTTGGGACCCTGCTGTAAATCCACGTGCTGCAATCTTCATAAACGCACACACATGTCCCCCTTATCTCTTTCATTCTTACTTTGTTTCATTCCACTAACTTTTCATATTTGCCATTTTTCTTAATGTATTATAAACCTTTGTTCTTCAGGGGAATTTGCTCACCATAGGTCTTTGTATTCTGCTGCGCAGTGGAGGGATTTTTTGTCACTTTTTTATACCCTGTGGAAGAAACAAAACTTCACCTCTGTTTTAGGGTAACGGTCTGCAAAGACTTTTATTATTATTATTATTTATTGCGCAGCTACAGATAAGCATCCTGTAACTTATTCTGGGTTGGTTGTAGCCACATACCACTTCCCAGTGGCAAAAGCCACAACCATCCTCACTCCTGATGAAACCTGCCACTTTCTTTCAAAAAACCCAGGCTGTGCCCATGTGGCAGACAAACCTTATAGTGCGCTAATGTTAAGACGCATAGCAGCAAATTTACATCATTTGCATGTCCATGTCCCAAATCCCCTTGTGCAAGTTGGAAGCACTACAGTATATGCTAATGGTAATGGGAAAGGCGAATGTCAGACTTCCTGAGACATGGGACTGTGCTCACAACAACGTGGGTTTTTCTTTGCTGTATAACCTTTGTTTTAATAATTCCAGACAAACAAATGAAAACACCAAATACTGCCTTTTCAGCCACACTTTCGTTGTCATAATTTGCTCACGTTCGTTTCTATTAACTAAAATAAAAAAATATCAAATGTAATCACTTTGCTAGTAATGGCCTTCAAAAGATCAGCAGAATCCCTCTTACTACTGCAAGCATATTTGGTTTTAACTGTTGTAATGCTGCTATCTTTCCCTTTAGCAGCTTGCAGTTTTTTTGGCTGGTTGCTAACAATCAGTGTTTTCCTTTAATCTCTATGATTAAGGTTACCCATGGTAACCACAGTTTTGCCATGTGGCTTGGGCAGACCTCCATATAACCTTCGGGAGCGCTTCATATATGAAAAATCAAGCACCCCTGAAGCGTCATAAATGTCGCTGCGTCACATAGTGTGTTGGCCATGTGAGTGTCCGTGTCGCCAAGATGATACAGAAGCATTATTGAGGAGGGCTGCAGTGTTACTGAGGCCCCGCCTCTCCCCCGCATGGGGCATTTGTTAAACCCTTGGGGGGGGGGGTTCCTCAAAGTACCAAGGGATGGTCCTGTACTCCTTTGGGCCCGCCCTAGCTGGGCCCCCGGGAGGTGTCTGGCACCTCCCGTTGCGGTAACTGTAACCCACTCTCAGAAAGGGCCAGATCTTTTTATAATATTATTCAAATAATAGTATTTGACATAAATGTAAATATGAATAACAAAAACAGTTTGAGTGCTGCTTTAAAATATGCATCAATAATCTTCCTCTTTAGAAAGATGAATCACTTTTAAAGTATTATTGAACTTTTTTGTTTCCTGTAAATTAATGTGGTTTTGATTTATTACTTGACCAAATCTTATTTACAAATTATGTTGCTTCCCCTTTATCTCTTTATGCAAATTATTACCGCATAAGTGACATTAACCAAAAACCCTATGGATGAAAATTTCTGTATATAGAAACAGAGACCAAAGAGATTAAAACAAATCCTGATGTCTTTGTTCCATTTTCAAGACAGTTCAGGTCTATTTCAATTAACCCCAAAGCTGCGATTGACCAAGAAGTTTCATTAAGCCGCTGAACGCTTACAATATACTTAATTTTGCTGATTTTACGAATGAACCAAATGCCACTTGCACTGATATCATATACTTTGCTCATAAGAGGACTGACCTTTTAAACGTCCACCTTACTTTGCAAATATTGTATACAAATAAAGACAAAGTCCCCATGCTACATCAAATGGCAAATTATATAGTGTTACATACTTATCTGTTTTTCTTCTCAGAAGTGATGTCATTTAGTTCAATTCTTTGGCCAATTCAAACAAGCTGTCTATTGACACTTTTCTCCCTATACGTTATGGTTGGTGGGTTTGTGTCTGAGCTTGTAGGGATAGGTGTGGTTTTAAATGTCAGCTGGCTAACAATTGTTGTTGGTTTGGTTTGGTGACGCCTCTTCCCTGGTTTCACTCCCCCTCCTACCTTTTTAAATAGCCAGTCTTGTTATTCAACCTATGAATGAGCAGTCTATATTGCCCACATTTCTCTCTCCACAGAGAGGTGAAGATAACGTGTTAGGATCTTCAAAAACAGGCACAGCGGGACATGGTTGCAGGCTTATAATGCGTTGGTCAAGAGTTTAGTACAGGACCCTTACTAATGAGAAGATAAACATATACTTGTTTAACTCATATGTTGTCATATTGGATGTAGTATTTTTATTTATTTTTTTGTCTTTTGGTGTTGTCTATATGAGGTTACAATCCCTTTGACAAATAATATAGGTGTGGTTCGTAAAATATGTGAACTGAATCCCTATGCTTAATTCAAATATATTTGGTATTTCTTGGCACCTCCGTCAACATCCCTGCCCGAACTGCTCCACTGTGCCCTTTGGAGCCATGCATCATTCTTACCTACCCCTAAGATCACCCCTCAACTAACCTTTAAAGACATCATCATGACCTGTATTTCCAATGAACTTTGCTCTTGGTGTTTTCAAACTTAATCCAAACTCAACCAAACACCCAGCCCCAATGTCTTACCAGAAACTGGCGTATGTAACTAGCTAGGACAAAGCCTTTCAGCGCCTCCTCACTAGACCATTGTGCTCCTCCTATACGCCTACCTCGCAGTGCCCCCACCGCTTGATACTGGCTAAAGCACGGCTGGCCACAATTCTCTGCCCAGGCGGAGGACCCCACTTCCAACAGATTACCATTACTAATAACAGGCAGAGATCCACCCCACGCCCCCCCTTTACTGTCTTTGACCACCCTTCCCTGGACTGCCTCTATGCCATTCTCTACTACAGGGCTCAACACATATTTTGCTGATTATTTTCAGGTAAGGTTGGGAGCTATCTACCGAGAAATCCCCTCTGTCCCTGCACAACATCCTCTCCTTCCCACCTATCTCCTTCTAAGCTTTGACTAATTTACTACCTCCGTTTACAGAGGTGTCTCCTCTGGCCCTTCTTTCACCACCAACGTTGACCAAATCCTTCGCATCTCTTAAATCTCCTCGCTTCTACCCTTGTTCCCCACTATACTCAATCTCTTTGCTTTGTGGAATTATTTCCTTCTCTTTTTAAGCGTCCCCAAATTTTTTTTTTGTTGTTTTTTTGACCTACCCCTTAATACAGTAGTACCACTCTTACCACTACTCTCCCCTTTGCCCAATTATTACCCTGTCTTTCCTTACCTTTTCCTCTAAACTTCTGGAACAAATTTTGGGTGAACCGGTAGGGGGTAACCATTCTATACAATTCAAAGTTAATTCCATCTGGTTACCACTGAAACCGTTGGGTCCCCGTCGCCACATAACAAACCCAAAGCCATGGACCAGGTCACATACATTGCAAAAGTTAAAGTGTCCCCTTCTTTTCCACTTTTTCATGTTCTATGATACTTTCTATGTGTAAGTTTATGGGGGATAATTATAACATGTATTCAAAATGTTTTATAATGTCTTGGTGCTTTACTATAATGTCACATTCATCAGCCCAGGCTCCATATAGGTTTATTAACATCGTATCAAAGAGGGAGACGTGATGCTGTCGGAGGTGCTAAGGTGAAGGGCAGGGCGGAGTACTGGTCCTGAGAACAGAGACCAACCCTGCGGGGAAGACCCTCTGGTTTTGACAGACGCATGATCCTGCCCAGTACTGTGGCAATGGGTTAACTGGGGGAAGCGGCAGAATGTCGGCAAATTTCCCATTGGTCAATTCATATGTCCTCCCACGGAGATACCGGCCACCACCCCCCCTGGCAGCCCTTTACCAGGAAGCCAAGAATTAAAGGGGTGCACTCCAGGTACGGGAGGGATGAGAGCGCGCAAGGGGGAGGGTAAGGAGACAGTGTATGGGGTAGAGTAGTAGAAACGGCATAACGTGGTGAAGAGAACGGTTTAACGGGGGGAAGTAAGGTAGCACTGCAATAACGGGGAAAGAACGGGTGTAATGAGAAAGGAAGAGACGGGGGAAGTAAAGGATAATTGGTGTAACGGGAAGGAAGGAGAACAGCGGTAACACGGGGAGGAAGGAGAACGGCGTAAGGGGAGAGTTCGGAGAACGGTGTAATGGAGAGAGTCAGGATAATGTCGTACTGGGGAGAGTAAGGAGAACTTTTGGTAGACACGGGGAGGATGGAGATCGGTTGTAACGGGGGAGAGTAAGGATAAACGTTGTAACTGGGGGGGAGGATGGAGAACAGTTTAACGGTGGAATAAGTAAGATAAAGTTGCAACAGGTGGAGTGATGAGCCAGTGTAACGGGGGAGTAAGTAGACTTTGCAACATGTGGAGGATGGTTGAACATTGTAACGGGGGAGATTAGGAAACGTTGCAACGCGTGGAGGATGGGAACCGTGCTGGTACGGTGGAGATTAATGATACGTTGCAAACAGGGGTGATGATGGAGAACATTGTAACGGGGAGAGTAAGGAGAAACGTTTTCAACAGGGGGGAGGATGAGACAGTGGTAACGGGTGAGAGTAAGGAGAACGGTGCAACAGGGGGGAGGATGGATAACAGTGTAACGGGGAAGTAAGAGAACGGCGTAAACTGTAAGCAGTAATGAGAACAGCGTAACACAGGAGGAATTGGAGATTGGTGTACGTGAAGAGTAAGGAGAATGGTGTAACGGTGGAGGAACGAGAACGGTGTAACGGGGGAGAGTAAAGAGAACGTTGTAACGGGGGGAGGAAGGAGAACGGTGTTACGGGGGGAGTAAGGATAATGGCATAACGGGTGAAGGAACGGTGTAACGGGGTGAGTAAGGAGACTGGCATAACTGGTGGGAAGGAATGGTGGTACGGGGGAGAGTAAAGGAGAACATGTAACGGGGGCGAGTAAGGAATAACGGCGTAACGAGATTAGGTAGAACAGTGTAAAAGTAGAGTAAGGAGAAACGTGAAGCGGGGGGAGAGTCGAAATGGTGTAACACGGGGAGAAGGAGATCTGTGGTCATGGGGGAGAGTAGGAGAACTTTTACGGGTGAGAACGTAAGGAGAACGGTGTAGACGGGGAAAAAAAAAGAAAGTTAAAAAGGAAGAACGGCGTAACTGGGAGATAAGGAGAACTTTGTAACGGGGAGAGATAAGGAGAACGCGTAACGGGGAGAGTAAGGAGAACGTGTAACGGTGGTAGCGTAAGGAGAACAGCTAACGGGGATAGTAAGTCGAAACGGCGTACATGGGGGTAGTATGAGATCGGTGTACGGAGAGAGTCAAGTGAACCCGTGTCTGGGGGGAGGAGGTAGACGAGTAACGGGGAGAGTAGGAGTAATGGTGTAATGGGGGAGAGTAAGGAGAACTTGTTTACGGTGAGCTTAAGGACACGGGCGGTACACGGGTAGAAGAGACCGGGCGTAATGGGGAGAGTTAGTAGAATGGTGAACGAGAGAGTAAGAGAATGGCGTACGGGGAGAGTAAGAGAACAGTGTTACGGGGAGAGTAATGAGAACAGTGTTACGGGAAGTCAGGAAACCGTGTTCGGGGAGAGTAAGGAGAACTGCGTACACTGTAGGAAGGAGGAACGGTGCAAATTGGGATAGTTAGGACGAATGGCGTAACGGTGGAGAGTCATGAGAATCTTTAACGTGGGTGATGACAGAAGAACAGCTTAACACTGGGGAAGGATATCATGTACCGGGGAGGAAGGAAAACGGTGGTAACGTGAAGAGTAATTAGAACGGCGTATGGGGAAGTAAGGGAATGGGTGTAACGCGCGCGTAAGAGAATGTGTAATGGGGGGAGGAGGACAGAGGACGGCGTACGGGAGTAAGGAGAAACAGTTTTAACGGGGAGATTAAGGGAATGGCAAAAAAAATAACACGGGAGGAAGGAGATCGTGTAACGACGGGTGAGTAAGGAGATGGTGTAACGGGGGAGAGGTTTAGGAGCACGTTTTTAAAAAGGGGGGAGAAATGAGAACGTGTACGGGTGGGGAGAATGAAAAGGTGTACTGGGGAGAGTTAGGAGAACGGTGTAAACGAGTGGGGAGTGAATAGAACGGAGTGTAATAACGGTGGCGTTGAACGAGAAATGGGCATAATGGGGACAGGAAGGATCCTGGTTGTAATAGGGGGGGATTTTTACATTGATAATGGCTATAGAACTACTAGAGATGCCAAAAGCGCCGTGCAAAGTGCAGCTTTAACACATGCTTAAATCAACATTCTCGAAGTACTAGAATAGGCCCCTATAACGGCGCAGCTACTAAGACACGAAAACAAGTCCTGCTGCAGCTCTGGGAGTCTCCCAGGACCCCCGGGGAGTCCCGTCGTCAAGCTGCCCCCCTCAGAAACATTGTGGCACTAACACAAACACATAATCTTACATTGACATTCTTTCTACCATAACTCAATCTTAACCGATCATATCCTAAAATCACTTCATAAACCACGTCAGCACAATAATGCAGTCTTGTTATTGCACAATAAAAACAGAAAACGAGCGCAAAGAAAAACTTATAGCCCCAATTTGAAAGATGTAGGCAGAAACTGGCGGGTTGCAGCAGAGGGTGATAAGGTGGTTCTCGATGAGCACAACATATTTATTTTTATAATAAACGACGGTTCTTGTTTTCTTCCCTACCT
This sequence comes from Ascaphus truei, assembly GCA_036426205.1. Taxonomy (NCBI): domain Eukaryota; kingdom Metazoa; phylum Chordata; class Amphibia; order Anura; family Ascaphidae; genus Ascaphus; species Ascaphus truei. Next base: position 173,782 of record WSYH01000393.1, read on the forward strand.
TGTCTCTTCTCAATATCCGCTCGCCTCCCCCTTCTCCCTATCTTCCCCCACTTTTTTTTCTCCCTCCCTCTCTTCTCTCTTTCCTTTTCCAGCATCTTGCTTTCTCACACACGTAAACGACTTCCTCTCTATGACGGGGCCATGGGTAACCAGCTTCTTAATAAAGGTTAGGTCCTCTGGTTGACCTTTGGGTACCGTGGGTCCCACCTGGCAGCTACCCACACTATAAGCCAGGGCAGCATTAATGGTACGTTAAGTCAAGTGACCCCTGCTTTTTATAGGGACACGGTGTTGGAACTGGGGAGAAGTAAGGAGAACAGTGTAACGGGAGATAAGCAGAACGGTTGTGTAAAGTGGGAGAGTAGGAGAAGGCCATAAAGGGGAGGAGAGAGAGAGAGGAAAGGTAATGGTGTAAGGGGGAGGACAAGATAATGGTTGTGTAATGGGGGAGGAAGGAGAATTGGGATGGGGCGGAAAGGAGAACGGGTTGTAACGTGGGAGTAAGGAGAAACGGCATAAGGGGGGGAGGAAAAGAGAGATGTGTGTACAACCGCGGAGGAAGGAGAACGGTGTAATGGGGGTAGAGTAAGGAGACGGCATAATGGGGGAGAGATATGGAGAGCGGTTTGAACGGGGGAACCCCGGCTTTTCCAGCCTGCTGGGCTTCGCACTAATACTCGTAACGTCAGCGGGTCGAGCTCCTCTTCTATTGGCTGACAGGGAGAAAATTCCCACGCCCCGATCGGGCTGCTCATTCCCCCTCCATTGTGGGGAAGTACCAGCGGCGAGAGTATGAAGGTTCTGACCAACGAGAGGGATCAAGATCCAAGTCACCAACCAATGTAGGTCATCGAGATGAAGCTACTTTTTCCAAGGTGCTCTGTTAGAAAAATAACGGAGCGAACCGGCTTATTTTGAAGCCATCAAAAGTTGTCGCAGCGATAGGGGGGCCTATGCAGAGTCGTCCGATACATGCCATTCCGTGATGTATTCGGCAGAATTTGTCTTCCCTATGCACAGATGCTTTCCTTGAGGGCGAAATTTGTGAAATTTTCGGCCAGGAGATTTGCTCGGGCGGCAGCATCCCGCCAATGTGTTGGCGAGAAGCGTGTTTTTTTTTAATTTCGCCAGTGTTTCTATGGTTCAGGCATATGCAGGAAAGGGCAAAGTGTGGTAATTCGCACTGTGGCTTGAATCTCAAGCGCTGAAGTCGCCAATTGTGCGCGCCAGGAAAAAGACGGAGTAGCCGTCCCTGTTCCATTGAAAGTGCTGCTGTCAGTTAGCATGGGGAAGAGGAGGAAGCGGTCCGTTGACCGCTTCCCATCCAATGGGTCTGCGCCCGTTCACCTACGAGCCGTCATTGCCAGACAGAAGGTGGGGTGGTTGGGGTTGTGCCCCGATCGTGTCCGTCCCCTTCTGCCTGTCCCTGCCCCCCTTCTGCTCGGCTCCTGCCCCCTCTCTGACTCGGTCCCTGTATCCTGTGTGGTGTGATGTGTGTGCAGTTCTGTGCCGTTGTGATGTGTGTGTGTTTGATGTGTGTATGTGTATGGCATGCATGCATGTGTGTGGTATGTGTGCATGTGTGTGTATGCCGAATGTATGCATGTGTGTGTATGGTAGTACTCTGCCGAGTGCGGGGCTTTCAGATCGGATCAGTTGTCGGGCTTGGGGGGGGGGGGGGGTCAGTATTGGCGGCAGGCGATTGCATCACATGCGATCAGCTGCTGGGCTTGGGGGGGGGGGGGTCAGTAGTGCTGCCGAGGTGTCGAGGGGCTTCACTTGCGAATCAGCTGCTGGGCTTGGGGGGGGGGTCCAGTAAGTGGTGCCGCTGATGCAGGTGTCAAATTGCGATCAGACTGCGGCTTGGTGGGGGGGGGGGGGGGGGTGGGGGGGTAGGTGGTTTGGGGTGGGTAAGTGTGCTGCCGGAGTGTCAGGGCTTCCAATTGCGATCACTGTGGGCTTGGGGGGGGGGGGGGTGGGTCAGTAGTGCTCCTGGCGAGTGCAGGGCTCACATGTGCGATCAGTGCTGGGCTTTCCATTGACACTCTCTTCTTTCTTCGTCTGCCTTTAGGTCTAGACTTTATAGCTATTGACTCCTTAGCTGGCCCCCAGGCTATATGCACTATGATGTCACATGAATTTAATCTCACGGACGTGGCAAAATAATTTTAATAATCTAGAGGAAGTTTTTGGTTCCAGGTGCTGGGGAAATCCCCAGTGACTTTTTGTTTAATCCATCCTCGGCACCCCTGTTTTCCTGCTGGGCCTTCTGAGCTCTCAGGATTAGTCACGTCAGACAGAAAAACTGTTTTTAGACGTAGGATCAAAGTTTTAAATCGGGGTTTTGTGGATTATGCGTATTACAGTATAACATCTGGATCTGGTGTCCTAAATGGTCTTCTTGCTGCCTCGGATTATAACATAAACATGTCTGCTCACGAGAGAAAGACAGGACACTTTTAAATTCAATAAATGGTATGAAAGTCAACTATGATAGAAACTCCTAATTTCATTTCAAAAGATACAAACCACGGTCAATGAATATGCCCCACCGCTTAAAGACCAGGTAACGCCCAAAAGTGTCTAGGTTCTTAAAAAAAAAAAAAAACCTTACAGATTTTTTTCTATTTATAGCATATTAAGAGAACGTGTAATAGTTCACACAATGGGAAGTCTTATATTGCCATATTAGTTACATGTATTGTACAGTAAGCTGCAGATAGGGTCGCTGACATGGGGTGAGGGGGGATTTCTGCGACAATCTGCACGTGGCCTGGCAGCTGCATTGGCGGATTCATGCCCAGCTCTCCGCTCCGGCTGCCAGCTCCCAGCTCTCCCCAGCTGTTGCCCGGATGCACAACAAGCGCCTTCCCCCGCAGTCAGCCCACTCTGCTTTCGCCGCCGCCGGATCGGCCGCACGGCACCGGAGTCCCTCCCTCCCAAGTAGGCTGCGTTCCAAGACACGCAGCGTGGCTGAGGGTGCGGAGAGGCGCGCTGCAGGCTGAGGGAAAGCGGGTGCTTCCCTGGCCTTCGTTCGCGCGCTGTCCGGGGGCGTGCCTATGGGCGGGCCATGACATCAGAGCTGGTTTGCCCTGACAGTGAGTTGAAAACCGCCACGGACCAGCCTGTCGCGTCGAAATACCGTTTGATGATTTCACGCGCAGTCGCACAGAATTCCCCCTTTTCCGTGCGCAAGCGCCCATACGCTGGGTAGGACACGATTCACTGCCTTTAGGCAGTCGATCGTCGGCAGGCATGCGATGCGTCAAGCGCGGTCTGTTCCCATGGATCAGCTCCCTGTTGTGTGTGATATATAGTTGGGGGGGGTGTGTATGGGAGGGGAGGAGAGGGTCTATTGAGTGGGAGAGGAGGGGGGATTGGAGGGAGGTGGGGGGCTGGATGGAGGGGCGGAGAAACATTGAGGGGAGGAGGAGAGGGGCATTGAGGGGGAGGAGGAGGGGGTGTCACGAAAGAGCAGACCTTTAACAACACAATCAGAACATCAAGGCAAGCCAGATACGAAGGACAAAAGAAGTTCAATAAAAAGTCTTATTCAATGTCGGAGCAGCAGCCGCAAAAATCACAAACACCCAAACATGGAAACAGCCTGGGAAATCCTAGTACCTAGGTGGCCAGGAGAGGGCGCCACTTCCAAGACTATCCGGGTGTTGCTTCCACTTCCCTATGGGGGTAGAGACCACCACCTCTCTGGTCCATCACAGCTGAGCATCTTCGAATCTCCCACTTAAAAGTCCTGCTCTCCGCTCTTCTTTTCGACCCCGTCCCGCTGCACCAGAAGCAGCTTCAACTTTCCCGCTTGGGTTAGGTCCGAGACTGGTCAGCACCCTTGCAGACTCCCGATGGTGCTATGCCCAGAACGGAGGGGGATGAGCAGCAATTGGACGTGGTGGATTCCTTCACCCACACTAATTTTTATTTATTTATAAAAATGTTGTTACACAGGAAGTAAGTAATGCGAGAGGATACCGTTTATTTGAATAGGTAACTGGGCACAGGTTAGTAAAAATACATATTACATTAAAAAGAACGGGTTAAACATCAATTCACAGACAATTCATGGACATTATTCAATGTTGGGAAATTGGTTACAGGGGATAAAGGCTGGTGAATTTCCAATTGTAAATAGAGCCAGTGTTAGCATCACCCAAACGCAGCGAACGCGCAGCAAACGCTCACCCCTTTGGGGCTGCCTTATTTCGTCGTGCGCCAAAAATCTGTCCGCCTTTGGGGGCAACGCAGATGTACATGAGTGTGGTTGATTCAATGCAGCTGTGTAATAACGAAAAGCTCTTGTGGTCCTCTTGCCATTAACATTCATTGGGTGGGGTGGAGTTCCACAAAAGTACAGCAAATGTTTAACACCTTTAGCACGCTGTCCTGTGCAGAGGGGAGCAGCTTCTTGGGGAGCCTCATCAGGCTGTCTTGCCCTTGAATGAAAAGAAGGCTCGTCCCTGGCTGATGTCAGGAGAGTAGGCGTGCCAACAGGCTCGAATAGCCGGGTGAACAGAAAATATGATTTTATGCAAGGCTTAGAAGACTCTAGTGGCTGCCATCCTCTCTGGCAACTCATGCCACCTGCGGGGCCGGCTCCACCAGTCTGGCAACTACAAAAGTGTCCACAAGGGCGAATGGTGGACATTCAATTCACCTTTTTCGCCACCAAAAGTCTTTTTCCAACTCTCGGCATTCCTCTACCCCGTTGAACTATGGACTCTATGACAGACTTTTGGCAGTTAACTGGATGCACCGGCAAGACTGCAAAGAGCCCTTATCAAGAATGTATCCAACATGGAAAAACAGTATTTTACAATCATGGGGGACCTTGGGGGAGACTCAGTGACTTGGAAGGGTCTTAAGGAACTGAGATATCGGGAGCTCGTAAACTAGGAGTCCTGGGGGATGGCTGGACACACCCCGTGTTAATTCTACACGCATACCGCAAATCATGCCGCTTCGGCCTGGTAGAATGAGGTAACTAACCGGTAGCTGCGGCCCCGAAAACTCTTGCAAACAAAATAATCGCCATGTTAACCAACCAAATATCCCACCTAAAACTTACCCAACACGAGTGTGTCATGGGTCTGTTGTAACAGGCTAACAAGAAGTGGAAAAGCAGGGCGATCACTTTAACTTTTACATGTAAAGATGCCCCTGGCCCGACTGCAAAGTGCGGGCTAGCAGCCAGGGGCCCACGGGACCCACGGGAAACCAGGGGGGGGCTTAACCTTTACTTATGAAGCCTGGTTTACCCCTGGGTCACAATGGGTCACCATGCAACGCAGCGTCACATGGACACCGCAAGTATCGTGACATAGACTCGTCCACCATGGCAAAATCGGTGGGTGTAAATGACGGGTTGCGGGTACATGTGACCTGCTCGTTATTTGACGCAGGATTTAAGTGAAGAAGGCTGAGACAGGGATGGCACGGTAGGGGGAGCAGCGCACAAAGTTTGCCACCCCGGCTCTACGCTTATTTACTTTAGGAATGCCTATTCAAGTTTTATGGGGCCTAATTAGTAGCTGCAGATGATTTGTTGCTTTCTCGCCAAGGTTTTGCATGTTTCCCGCTGAATGTTTGTCATTGTGTTATCACGGTATTCAGTAAAGAATACTGAACCCTCTCAAACTGTGAGGTAGGAACAAGCCGTAGCGAGAGAGCCAGTCGATGTATCTCAGCCATCTCTCAAAGTACTTCCCATACGATCTGGCCACAGCTGCATAGAGGATTTTGACAGAGAGAGCCTCCCTGCCACAGCTCTTACCGGCGATCGCAGTGTTTTTTATTATTAGAATTGTAAGCAACTTCGGAACAGGACTCCTAATACTTTTTGTCTGAAGCACTTCTCACCTTTATGTGTTTGTAAGAGATGTGCGCGAGGTTCTATATCATGGAGACCGCAATTGGGTGAAATAATATCTGGCGTTATTTGAGCCTGTTCTTTATCCAAGGCAAAAACACACAAAACAACAAAATAAACCAACCCCTTTCCCTGTGTACAGGAATACTTACTTCCCCAGACACTATCTGCAGGACTGGGAGGTATATTCCCATACCAAGCTATATCCACAAGTCTACAGGAAGTACCTTAAGCAGGTGGCCGTTCATGTTCAGTTTCTGCAGGATCCTTGGTCCTCTGTGTCAGGAAATAAAGGTCACGGGGTGTTCTCGTTGTCTTAATCTCAGCACAGACTTTGTGCTCAAGCAGTGTCTGTGTGCAGGGCTTCTCTGCTCTCCTTCTGTTAGCCCAATGTAGCTAAGGAATCTCTCTTCTGTTTCTCAACTCAGGCTTTCTCATAGGTCCTAATCGCCAGGTGGAGTCTGGTTGATTGGCCTGAGTGAAATAACAGCCGTGCAGATTTGAGTCAGTCTCTCTCTCAAACAGTGATAGTCCCTGTTCAGTTTAATTATATATAATAAAAACTGATTCTTGTATGTCTGAGTTTAGATGCGTGCGAATCTGATTGGACCTGTGTCCGCACCCCGCCCCCACGTATCTCATTGGGCCAGAGGTACGCTCCACTGTGAACACACATGAACACACACAGACAATTGGTCCACTGTGTCCACCCCCACAGTTTAGCCTCCCACCGACTCTCTGGCCAAAGTTCAGTGACATCACTGACACGCCTACTTCATGTCACACATCTCACTGCACCCATACCCCCAGGAAACCCCTGTGGATCCCAAGGTAAGTTCAGCCACGTCACACTCTCACCCCTATCTACACACACACTAACTGTCACCCTGTGTACCACACACTCTCCTGAGACCATGTTTCACACACACTCACTGTCCACCCCTGTGTAGCACCACACACTCACAACACACTCACACCTGAGACCATGCTTCTTCACTGTATATCACATGAGATCCATATTAGATGAATGTTTCACTCTTAAAGGGATAATTGGAATCTACATTTTAACAATATCTATTTTACAACAGTGGCTCTGTGAGTACTCATCTCAAACCTGTCATTATGCCAAACATATTGTTTATTATTTGTGTCCACTAAAAGCGGATCTATAAAAAACATCATGTTGTGGTGCACATGGTATGTAGAAATTAATCTGTCCTTACACAAAAGGCTGCTGTGAGAATTCTCCTCACTAACTGTCATTTCATGTCTACTGATAAATTTTGGCTCCCGCCCCTATGACATCACATCAGAGAGATCAAAGTTCTCAGTCAGTGGGTAGTGTGCTACATTTATTCTCACGCAGGTGTAGTTGTGGTTTTGTTTTATATCTTTGCCTCCAAACTGGAACTACTAAAAATATACTTTTTTTTAACAACATCAATTTATTTTATCTATTTACATTCCGGGCAACGCCGGGTCTCTCAGCTAGTTTATATTATTTGTTATTTTATGATTCTAACATGTATTACTGCTGTGAAGCGCTATGTCCATTAATGGTGCTATATAAATAAAGAAATACATACATACATTTAAATTTGAATACTAGTGTGTGAGAGCGGGGGACTACGGAGCTGAACGCTGATTTCAGCCTCTGCACCCCCGCATCCTGAGTTACAGGGCCGGTATGAGGTGCGCGTATCTCCTATGTGTTTAAATGTCCCTGTCACGTGACGGGAGATTTAAACATGCATGGGTTATACCGGCACCCCATACTGTAATTCGGGAAGCAGAGGGTCCCAGACCTGAACATCAATGTGATTCCATCTGGCAACCCTTGCTCCTGTTACACTAGTATTCAATGTAAATAAAAAATGCTTAATTACCTTAGCGGCTAGCCGGTAAAGCAATGAAGGGGTTAAACCTGAGTTACCTGATTATTGGGGCAGAAGGGGTGGATGAAGGGTAGTTGCCCCATGGAGGGTGGTTATGCTTGTTTTTTTTAATTGTGGTTTTTTGATGCTTGCCCATTTCAGGTATAGATAATACAGTGACAGGCAATGCTTTTTAGGCAAACGGTTGTTTTTTAATTATTGTTATGTTTTGTGTTTGTGTTTCCTGTTTTGAGTAATTGTTATGTATTTGTAGGGCTTGTTTTTCTTTATTGTTTGTACGTTTTAGCCATTTCTTTCTTAATTGTTTGTGTTGTTAGGCTTTGACCTATTTAATTGTTGTGTTGTTGGCTTTTTATTATTTTATTGTTGTGTTTTTAGGTGATGGTTTTCTTTAATTGTTGTGTTGTTTAATTGCGGGTTTGGTTATGTGTGTTGTTTAGGGGCTTGGTTTTGTATTGTTGGTTGGTTAGGTACTGTTCTTTTTTTTAGGTTGCCCTACTGCTATAATGGCAATCATGCCCATATTATATGGGCATGATGAACCACGTGCATCAATGGGTAGAGGGTAGGGTAGTTGCCCGGGGAGGGTGGTTAGGCGCCAGGGTGGTAGCGGGGAGGGGGGTTAACCCCTATCTATAGCGGTTACTAATCACTAAGGTGATTAAGGGTATGGGGACATTAGTTTGTTTTTTATTGTACTGTTGCTGCCCACGGAGGACATGGACATGGAGATGGTGATGAACAGCCTTCATCCTGGCAGGGTGTATAACTGAGACCTGGCTCACCAGTCTGACTCTGCTCTGGAAGCTGCCCTTCCTATGGTGGCCTTTCTTCTCCCACACTCCGCGCCATGATGGCAGGGGTGGAGGTGTGGGGCTCCTGCTCTCCTCTCCTCCGTACCGAACCCTTCCTATTCCCCCCTCCTTGCTTTTCCCTCCTTTGAGGTTCACACTGTCCAGATCTTCTCTCCTCTCCCTGTCCGTGTGGCGGTCATCTATCCCCACCTACCTCGTACTCATCCCCTTCTGCCTTTCTTCTCTCACTTTGAATCTGGCTCTCTTTCTTTCTCTCCCAGACCTCCCTGTTCTTTCTCCTTGGGGACTTCAATTGCCACATTGATGACGCCTCTCCCTTGCTTCCGCTTTCTTTCTCTAACCTCTTCTTTGCCTTCAACAGTGGACTGCAGCCAGCACCCACAAGGATGGCCACTACTTAGACCTGGTTTTCACTAAAAACTTCTCTCTCTCTGATTCTCCATTTCCCCTTTTCCTCTCTCTGACCTCATTCATCTCATCTCATTCTCTCTATCTCGCTTCTCCCCTTCTCCACCTCCTCTACCCCCCGGTTCTGCAGAAAACCTGCGCTCTATTCACTTACCTCTGACTTTGAGGCCACTTTACGCTGCTCAATTTCCTCTCTCACTCTGCTACGACCCTGACAACATGTCAGGAACTACAACTCGCCTTGTCCTCCTCTCTTGATCTACATGCCCCCGCTTTCTCTCTGCCACACTCGCCCTTCTACCCTAGACCCTGGTTAAATTCCCACACCGGCATGCTGCGTTCCTCACTCGTTCCTCTGAACGCCTTGGAGGAAATACTCATACTGTCGCGACTTCCTTCACTACAATATTTATGCTATCCTGTTTCAACTTGCCTCTCGCAAGCTAAACAAGCCTACTTTTCTTCACTAATCAACATGCACAAGTCTAACCCACGCCACTGTTCTCTGACTTTGATCACTCTACTCAAAACCACCCTCAGCTGCCTCTCCTTCCTCCACCTCCGCTCAGACTTTGCTGACTATTTAAGGAAAAGATGGAATCCATACGTCAGAACATCCCCTCTGTCTCTTACTCCCATCCTACACCCTTCCTAACTCTCTCCTGCCTTCCTTGACTCTTTTCCCACTGTCTCAGAGGAGGATGTGTCGCTGTGATCGCCTCTTCTCCCTCTACCACTTGCCCTCTTGACCCCATTCCCTCCCATCTCCTAAACCTCTTGCTCCTACTATACCCTACGCTCACACACATTTTTAACTCCTCCCTCTGCTGCTGGAACCTTTCCATCCTCCTTCAAACGCAAAAGTCATACCATTACTCAAAAACAGCAAGCTTGACCCTACCTTTTTTTAACTATCGACCTGTCTCCCTCCTGCCTTTTGCCTCTAAACTCCTGAACGTCTGTATTCTCGCTTGCTACATTTTCTCAACACCTATTCTCTCCTAGACCTCTACATCTGGCTTCCGCATGCTCACTCCACGAAACAGCCCTCACTAAAATAACTGACAACCTCCGTGCTGCCAAAGACAGAGTCATTACACTCTGCTCATATTACTCGACCTCTCTGCAGCATTTGACACCGTGGACCACCCTCTCTCTTTCACCATTTCTCCATACTCTTGGTATTCGGAACAAGCTCTATCCTGGATCTCATCCTACCTCCCATCGTACTTTCAGTGTCTCTTCTGCTAACACTCCTCCTCCTCTATTGATCTTCTGTGGGGGTACCCCAGGGCTCTGTCCTGGGACCCTCTCTCTTTCTCTGTATACACTCTTCTCTAGGTGACATAATAACATCTTTGGGTTAATTATCACCTTTATGCTGACAACACACAAATATACTTTTCAACACCCGACCTTGCACCTGCTGTACAAACCAAAGTTTCTGAATGTCTCTCTGCTATATCATCCTAGATGGCCCTCCGCCGCCTTAAACTCACATGGCAAAACAGAGCTCCTCATACTTCCTGCCCAAACCTGGCCCTACCTACTCCTTACACACATTACTGTTTGGAACTACGATCATCACCCAGTAGCCCAAGCACGCTGCCTAGGGTCACCTCGACCCTCTCTCACATTCGCCCTCACATTCAAACATTTCTAAAACTGTCGCTTTCCTCCGCAATATAACAAAGATATACGGCCTTTCCTCGTTGCTCGACTGCTAAAACTCTGCTCAGGCCCTTCATTCTCTCCGTCTTGACTACTGTAACCTCCTGCTGTCGGCCTTCCTGCCTCTCACCTGTCTTCCCTACAATCTATCCTAAACGCTGCTGCCAGAATCACTCTACTCTTTCCTAGATCTGTCTCCGCATCTCCCCTCCTGAAATCCCTCTCCTGCTTCTGATCAAATCCGTATCTCACACTCAATTCTCCTCCTCACTTTTAAGCTTTTACACTTAGCTTCTTCTTCTCCACCTCTCTTCTTAATCTCGCCCTAATTTCTCGTTATGCACCATCCAGATCTTGCGTTATTCTCAAGGATGTCTTCTTCTTACCCTTTGTATCTAAAGCACTCTCCCGCCTTAAACCTTTTCACTGACTGCCCCACACCTCTGGAATGTCCTTCCCCCTCAGTACCCGACTAGCCCCTCTATCCACCTTTAAGACCCAACTTAAGACACACTTGCTTAAAGAAGCATATGGATAGCACTGTGGATATTCTGAACACATGATACATAAAAGCTTGGCCCCTGCATATGCACTACCAGAACTCCCCCTACTGTCTCTTTACGTTCTCCTACCACCAAGTAGGACTGTAAGCTCCTCGGGGCAGGGACTCCTCTTCCTTATGTTTCTTTTATGCTAAAGCACTTATTCCCATGATCTGTATTTATATATTGTTATATTGATTACCATGTGTATTACTGCTGTGAAGCGCTATGTACATTAATGGCTATTATAAATAATAAGACATACAATACAATACAATACAGGGGTAAGTAGAAGTTTTATTTACTTTATGTTGGCTGAATAATGTTTTATTTGAATGGCAAATGAGCCTATTATCCAGATCTGGATAATAGTAATTGTCCCCATTACTGTATCTGTATGTGTTGGGGTGTTGTTGGTGGAGAGGGTTACCATTAATGCCATTGCGGGTTTCTTTGCTCCCATTTAGGGGCACACACTGGCAATGAATGGTCTATTGGCTAGTTTGTTTTGTAATGTGTTGTGTGTAGGGGTGATGATGAAGGTGGTATTGGGCCCACTGTGGGTGTTTATGCCTACCGGGTGGGGTAGTGGGAGTGGTAACCCCTCATTACCTAACAGTAGTAACCGCTACGGTAATGAAGGATTTAACTCCTCCCGCAACCCCCCGCTGGCACTATTTTGCTTTTTGCCTCGCCCGCTTGGTGAGTTTGGCCCGAGCCAGAAAGCGCGAAAAAAATGCCTCCCACACGATTGGCCAATCATTGAGGCTTCTTGAAACTACCTAGCAAAATTTTGCGATAACTGTCTCAAAATAGTGTGTCTGAGATTGGATGCATTTTAGGAACCCCAACCCTCTTCTAATAGCGCGTCTGAGATTGATGCATTTTAAGGAACCCCAACCCACTCTAATAGCGTCTGAGACCAGATGCATTGTAAGGACCCCAACCCTCTCTAATAGCGCGTCTGAGATCAGATGCATTGTAAGGAACCCCAACCCCTCTAATAGCGCGTCTGAAGATCAGATGCATTGTAGGAACACCAACCCTCTCAATAGCAAGTTCTGAGATTCAGACATTGTAAGTTCTTCTTGTATTTGGTACAATTTTCAAATGAGATACAAAAAAGGTGATAAAAGAAGGCGCTCCCACAACTTACAAGTGATACAAAGTGCATGTGCAAATAATATTCCTCTACAATATTATAGTGGGTAAATTATCTATCAAGTGCATATGGTGATTGAACAAATAAAGCTGTAACTTCTGCTCAAGCACTCTGGTAGTAATGTCTCCATTGGTCCCAGAAGGCTGAAATGTTCTTCAAATTCCATGTTCCCCTAGAATACTGAAAACACCATTTTCAAATGACCATGTAAATGCATGGAACCGTTTAGGATTACTGGGGAAATCCTATTAAAAAACACTGTTTTAGGGTGAATAAAGTAGGTCTGTGGACCAGTAGATAACATGAAGGCATTTTATTGTGAAGGTACATCTCATGAGCACTGCCATGTATGTATCCTGGTACAGGACGAAACGAAAACAGTTTACAATCTAAATGAGTTTCTAAGTGGGACTGCACCCATGGAGCGTAGACTTCTCTACCACGCTGAGAGTTGAGCGGGCGATACCTGGAGCACAATGGATACCCGCTGAGTGTTGTTAAAAGCTGGACGAATAAGTTGTTGTATCTGTCTTTATTCAGAAGGTTGTTCATTAATCTCTCCTCGAAATCTGCAGCCTGCTACCTAGGGAACAAAAGAGGGTGACAAGAGGGATATGGTGTGAACATACTCTAAATAATTCTGTTCCACATAGTACCGATAGTGACTCTAATGCATGGACGTGTTTTTAATTGGTTAAAGAGTCAGTGCCACATAGAAGCAAAGTGACCTAGTCTCCGGAACGCTTTAATGGGTAAAAGAGGTTAGTCTCACGTAGGAGTACAGTAACTGACTTTCTCACTTTCTTCTTCGCCTGCTTTTTCCCAACTTTATAGCTATCTGACTCTCCTTATCTGCCACCAGGCTATGTGCATGTTTATATCACCAGATACATAGCCTACAAAGTACAACACCCAGTGGCTGACTACAGTGGCTGTAATAACTCATAGGCTACGCCCCAGTCCTCCCAGCTGCACGCTCGCCTGGCTACATGGCGGCGCGTGCAAGAGACACAGTCGCGATCAGCGGTTGTAGGAGGGGAGCGGCTGTGGTGCCATCAATGGGGGCGCAGCCATGACGGAGCATATCTGCCTATGTCCAACTGGCTGCGCGCCGACCACGTGACGGCGTGCGGCATGGGAAGACAACATTATTTTCTTCCCTGCTAGCGCGAGTCACGACGTTTGCGTGCCCACACACACACCGCCACTGGGGCTGCCCCATAGAGGGCGTTGCGTGGTGTGTGGCGCAATGCCATAGCGCGCGCCGCCGTGACCACCGGCACTCAGCCATAGAATGCACCCCTTTGCAGTGTTCGAGAGATACAAACAGTGACCGCTCACCTTATTTTGATACATAAATCCTTCCAAGTTTGGTTGTTCTGGGTCATATAGTTTGGCGTGCGTAAGGCTGAGTCCATGGTGACTGCAGCCGTGCGGAGGCGCGCTGCGGCTGAGTTCCCGCGCATCCGTGAGCGTGTCGGAGGGCGGGCCAGTGACGTCACGGAGGTGGTTCGCCCTCATTGTTGCGAACGCTCACTGACCGGCCCTGCGCTCCCGTGAGCGCTCAACTAAAACATTTTTAACGCTACTCCTCGCACACGAGCCCCTGCTAGCCGCTCTCATTGCGGCTGCAGGGCTCACTGCAAGCGTTAGCGCCAAGCGCTGACCCTGACGCAGCCTCATAAGACACACAGAAACCACTGAAATACTGTATATAGTACTTTTTTTAAATCAAGTTTTGTGATTGCAAAAGTAACCACTGGGTGTCAGTATGTGTAAAGGTTGTGAGGCAGCTATCACCAAAAAGAGCAGACATACAGTACTTCTAATGGTCAAAAAAGATATATGTTTTATAGGACAGTTACTCTGCTTTTATTTATTATTTATTATTTATAAAATATTTTACTAGGAAGTAATATATTGAGAGTTACCTCCGTTTTCAAGTATGTCCTGGGCACAGAGTAAAACAAATAATAAGATGGTTACAAATACAGTTACATAATGAACAGGTATACATTATATACAAGACATTGCGTGCACAGTTAAAGATAATATATATTATGGGCGTATGAACAGTTACAGACAGCTTAAATGTGAGCAGCCTTAGATTTGAAAGAACGTAAACTGGTGGGGATGTGAGAGTCTCTGGTAGGTTGTTCCAGTTTTGGGCGCACGGAGGAGACGGAGGACGTCCGGATTCTTTGTGAGCCTTGGGACCATGAACCATTTTGGGTCTGATCTCAGGGGATAAGTGCTGCGTGTGGTAGGGGTGAGGAGCTTGTTCAGATAGGCGTGGTAATTGCCCATGAAGAATTTAAAGGCAAGACAGGAACGTGAACTTTGCGCCTAGGACTCAAGTGTTGACCAATCTAGTTCCCATCCTGTATCATGCCGCACTGTGAATACATGCAATAGTTTTGTATTTTGGAGAAATTTGATGAAAAAAAACATTATCTGCGGGGTCTATTAAAGATGGACTCCATTTAGATTTTCTAAAAACGTTTATCCCGGCGACACTGAAGCTTTGCTGCATTCTCTACACAATGTACCAAGCAATAAAAATGATCTTAAGTTATGAACCATAAGAAATGCAAATAAGATGGTTATTCTTTACATTTATTGAAATCTCACTATATGATGCTACAGTACCTGGGGGGGAGGCAGGCGGGGGAGGGGGGGTGGAGGTGTTCGGTGATATCAGCATAATTATTACAGCGCGCACATTCATTATCAGGGATGGAAGTGTGCAGGGTAACTCAGCATCATTATACGCACAACACGTTCAATACCAGGGGGTGGAATGTGTGCAGAGATACTCAGCATCATTAGGCAGCAGCATCTTCATTATAGAGGTTGGAAGTGTACAGAGAAACTCAACATTATACAGTGCAACATCATCATAGCATGTTGATATCATTTAATACCCAACATCTTATACAGCACGGGGTGTTCATTGTCAGGGTATAGAGATACTCTGCATATTATACTCGTTAGCATGTTCTAACCTGCAATGCATCTGCCTAATGAAGATTTTTGCATCGAAAAAGACGGAGAACAGATTTCCATTCATTTTCTCTCTCTTAAAGTCTAAGTTAATAACTAATTAATAGAATTATCCACAGGGACACTTAATTTTCCTATATTGTACTCAAACAACCTATTAAATAAACAGTAAAAAAAAATAAGATTTTTTCTTTCTTGATTCCTGCTTTTATTCAAATATTGTCTAAAGAATTGATTTGAACTGTAAAAGACACAGAGCAATCTATACTACATAGGAGATACAGAATAAATGCATTAAACACTTATATTATTGTATTGGATAGTCATATTATATATATATATATATATATAACTAATATAATATATATAATATAGTATATATTTATAATTAGTTTTATTGTAACCATCACATATAGATATAGATATATATATATATATTATTTATAATATATAGATATCTATATATATAGATATATTATAATCAGTCTGTCTATGTCTATCTAATCATAAACTAATATAGCGGTCTATTGATGTATATATATAAAACTAGAAACTCTTCAGTATAGATATATATATATATTACACCACATACATACAGTATACATATACCATGTTTTTATATACTGTATAGATGCTTTTATATACGAGGGTGTGTGTGGTATTGTGTATGTATAATATATATATATATATATAATATATAATAGTACATACAATAAAAAATCACAAAATATATAGAGATATATATATATAATATATATTTATATACATACATACCTACACACACAACACACACACACACACACAAAGTATTCTCTTCTATGAATTCTTTATAACTGTACCGGAATCATTAAGAATGAGGCGAATACTGTAAGGAAGCAGCAGGTACTCATTTGTAAGGTGAGAAAGGTTAGCGGGGGGGTGATGATAAATAATTACTCACCGGTTACCAAGCAGAGACCTGTGAGAAGCAGCAGAGTGAGCATATTCCCCGTGCAGAGCTCTGAAGGCTGAGCGTGGGATGTTGGGGAAGGGCAGTGGCCGTCGCTGTGCTGTGCTGCTGCTGCGCTGCCGCTGCTGCTGTTGATGGGATACAGGCAGCCTGAGCGAGGGCTGGAAATGCACAAGTGCAGATATAGGAACCTGCAGAGCTGCTTTCATGTAGGAGCTCTCAATGGGATTCCACGGACCTTAACCTCCCAGCCGCACAGATACAAAGTATATATATATATATAAAGGTAGAGGTATCGTACCGTGTTAGCCGAGCTTTTAATATCAAAATGAATAGATGATACCGTTCTGTGGCTAACGAAATGCTTTTATATTTGTGCGAGGCTTTTCGAGATAAACTGATCTCTTCTTACGGCGATGTTACAATGAATAAAGCAGGCAAGGTTTAAACTTACAAATAGTGCATACTGTAGGAATGTTATCTGGTGACTGACTGAAACCTAACCCCCCCCCCCCCCTTGTGTAGTATGCGATTTATGACTTGAGTTGTTAAATAGTCCCTGAATGTGAGTGTGTGTGTGTGTGTGTATGTGTGTGGGCTCTTTACCAATTATATTACATACACGCACAGTCTTACATCACTAACATTCAGGGACTATTAACACCGCAAGTCATAAATCGCATACTACACTAAGGGGGAGGGGGGTGTTAGGTTTCAGTCATAGGTTTTCTCTTGCATCCGCTGCGTACCATAAACGCCTTAGCTTACTTTAGTAACCAACACCAGGAGGAGGGGGTTACAGGTACATGCCCAAATAATGGGCTCCCCTTCCCGGGCATACAATGCCTGATACATTCCAATGATATAGCTCTGTTACGAAGTAAGTCAGACTTAACCCACGCACAACCATAACCTTCTGAGCAGAGCGGTTGGATCCACTGATTTCAACAATTGTACATAAAAAATACATAGTAAAAACCCAATGCCTAATAAACGCATGTTTCCACAGTAACACTGACGAGAATGGGTCTTAGGGTCTCCTTCTACAAACACTATTTGCTCCCATAAACTTTAATGAGTTTCCCTCATAATGAAATCAATAGATTAAGAGCTTCAAGTTATCAGTAGTGATGAAGGGTCGTCTAATGCAGGGCGGCCCAGCTCCAGTCCTCAAGGGCCACCACCGGTCAGGTTTCAGGATATCCCTGCTTCAGCACGGTGGCTCAATCAGTCGCGCAGTCTTTCTTCCATCCAGTCTCCATGATGCACTCTTTTGTCTGACTATCCTACTGACCTCGGCTAAACTAATCCACGTTCTAACCTGATGTTCCGGACTTTGTGATGTGTTCTAGATTGCAGCATTAACTTCTGGATCTGACATCTTTTTGGGAATATACCACGGTTATGAATGTAGTTTTTATGTGTATTTTACCTGTCATCTCTGGGTCTATGCACTGTTTATATTTGTGCTTGTATCTAACATGTTGTGTATGTTCCTCACATTACACTAGTTACATCAGTGTTTTGCTCTACTACATTTTTTATGTTTGTCCTTCGCGGTAATCTTTTCACTATTATTTGTGAGGTTCAAGGTAAGTAGTCATAAGCATTATTTCTGTATATGTGAGGCTGATAGGTATATAGTCATAGTTAGGCATTATTTCTGTATATGTGAGGCTGATAGGTATATAGTCATAGTTAGGCATTATTTCTGTATATGTGAGGCTGATAGGTATATAGTCATAGTTAGGCATTATTTCTGTATATGTGAGGCTGATAGGTATATAGTCATAGTTAGGCATTATTTCTGTATATGTGAGGCTGATAGGTATATAGCCATAGTTAGGCATTATTTCTGTATATGTGAGGCTGATAGGTATATAGTCATAGTTAGGCATTATTTCTGTATATGTGAGGCTGATAGGTATATAGTCATAGGCATTATTTCTATAGTGAGGCTGAATAGGTATATAGTCATAGGCAATTATTTCTATATAGTGAGTCATTGTTAGGCATGTAGTTTCTGTAATGTGAGGCTGATAGGTACAGTATATAGTCATTGTTAGGCATTATTTCTGTATATGTGATCATAGTTAGGCATTATTTCTGTATATGTGAGGCTGATAGGTACAGTATATAGTCATTGTTAGGCATTATTTCTGTATATGTGATCATAGTTAGGCATTATTTCTGTATATGTGAGGCTGATAGGTACAGTATAGTATGTTGGCATTATTCTGTATATGTGATCAGGTT